>JADRCH010000122.1:799637-991136 GCA_019843965.1 Rhynchomys soricoides
ATGCATTATTATTGATCTATAGGAATTGATGATGGTAGATTTTTTTTGTAGATTATGGCCATTTTTATTTTATTAATTCTACAGATCCGTGAGCATAGGTGATCTTTACATCTTCTGATATTGTCTTTAATTTCTTTCTTTAGTGTCTTAAACTTTATATTATTCAAGTATTTAACCTGTTTGGTCAGAGTAATCCAAAATTTTTATATTATTTGATACTATTATTAATGTTGTTATTTCTGGTTTTTTTTTCAGCCTGTCATTTTTATAGGAAGTATATTTTTTAAATTAATTTTTTTATCAAGGTACTCTGCTAAAAGTTTATCAGCCTTGGGAGCTTGCTAGAGAAATTGTTAATACCACTTATGATTCTGATCATTTCACCTGCAAATAAAGATACTTTGACTTCTTCCTTTCCAGTTTATATCCTGTTAATCTCCTTCAGTTGTCTTACTGCTATAGCTAAGACTTCAAGTACTATAGCACACACATACGGAGAGAGTGGCAACTTTGTCTTGTTTCTAATTTTAATGGAATTGCATTATGTTTCTCTTCATTTGCTGTTAGCTGTGGGCTTGATGTAAACTGCCTTTATTTTGTTTAGGTATTTCCATTGTGCCTAGGACTTCTATCATGAAGGGGTGTTGGATTTTATCAAAGACCATTTTTGCATCTATTGAGAAATGGCTTTTGTCATTCTGTTTGCTTATAAGGTGGATAACATTTATCAATTTTTATATGATAGCATATCCCTGCATCTCTAGGATAAGGCTTACTTGATTGTGGTGGGTAATCTTTTTGATGTGCTTTTGGATTCAGTTTGCAAATATTTTATTTAGAATATTATCAAATATATTTATAAGAGGAATTGGTCTGTAAATATTTTTCTTTGTTGGATCTTTATATGGTTTGGATATAAGGAGAATATATATATATATATATATATATATATATATATATATCTTATGAAATGAAGTGAACAATGGTTTTTCTCTTTTTATCTTGTGGAATAATTTGAGGAGTACTGGTGTTAATTTTTCTTTGAAATTCTCCTATAATTTTGTACTGAAAATATCTGGCCCTGGGCTTTTATTGGTTGATGGACTTTAAAAACTGCTTCACTAGGGGTTATAGGTCTGTTTACATTGATTATCTGATCTCAATTTAACTTTTGCTAGTGCTACAAATTGAGAAAATTTTCCATTTCTTTTAGAATTTCCAATTTGATGGAGAACAGGATTTTAAATTTTGTCCTTATTATACTCACTTTGTAAGAAGAGCTCTGAGTAGTACAAACAACAACTAGAAGCAGAAATCAAGTCACCATGAAAAGAAATTATACTTCTTAGATATGAACTTTTCTTCTAATGTATCTGAGCTCCTTCCTAAGCCATAAGATCCTTGATCCTAGGTTTGTTCATTTTGTATCTGACAATGTAAACCAGAATTTGGAAACATAAAGGGAAAAGACAAGAGAAGAATTATTGAGTAATGAATCAGTAAAATGGTTGGATGGGGTGGGTGAGTGGGTAATATTCAAGAAGTTAAGGAATGCAGGGGAGACTTGTACTACATATTATCAATTATCATTTGAACTATAAATGTCACTTATTTTGGAAAAAAATGTGATGATTCTATCAGTTTAACAAAATTTATATTAAAAATACTATACAGATGAATTTTCATTAAAACTTTAAATATGCTTGTGTATTCTCTCTCTCTCTCTTTTGCTCACACACACACACACACACACACAGTTTTTGTTTTGTTTTTATCTAGCATACTATAGTTGTCAAAGAATATCAAAAACTTGCTCAGGAGCCCAATAAATGGATAATAAGCTGGGTGCCACAAATGTCATCATTTATGAACATGAACATGCATTGAGATTGTATTTGTACACATGCAAACTCAATTCTGGAAAAGGCAGTAACAGTATGTGTATTATTTCCTCACTGAATCTGAGCTAGGGAAATATAATTTCAGCAGAAGATTAAACTGTCTGAAATACCATCATGTTCCCAATAAAAATTGAGCAAATTTTGCAGTCTGAAAAGGGCCCTATGCTACAGAAAACTAGTAATCTAATAACCAAGAGCTTGCAGAAGTCCAATAAAATAATTCCTTGTTATAGTCATTATGCACCTGACTTTGCGGTTACTCTTTCCTTACCCTTTACATGGGCAGAAATGAAAATTATTATTTTCTGTTTAAAGTAGTAAGAAATAAAAATAACTCAGCTTCAAGCAAACTTCTCTTTCCAACACCAAAACATTATATATTTATATTGTTCTTCACAAAATGAAGAAAGATAACTCAGAAACAGTGGGTGAGGCAAACAAATAAAAGAGAGGAAGTAATCACACAACATATTATGACTTCCCCATTCGATGTGAGATTATTGTGGGAGAGCCAGCTGGTGAAATTATTGGTCTTTCACTCTTGTCTCTGCTACTTTCAAATTTGGTTTGTGCCTCTAGGGAAATGAGTTTGAATGTCTCATCTCATTCCTAGAAGCAACAAATCTCAGAAAAAGAAATCAGTTCAAGTCTCAGAAGGAGCTTGCTCTGAATACCAAGCTGTGGAGGCCACAGAGTGTGGAATAGTTGGCTCACTTCTTACCTTTAGGTCTGGTGGGGCCCAGGTCAGTGCCTGTCTGGATCTTTCTGGAAGAATTAATTGGCTCCTCAGAGCCTTCACCCTCCACCTGGATTTCCTGGGCAACTTTCTCTTTGGCTGTGCTGGTTTACGTCCATTTGGTGGTCTAGCTTTTCCTAGATAACTTCTTTTCTTAGAAAGAATTAGTGATTTTTTACTAAATAAAATAAGATTAGGGGTAGATGCTGTGGAAGATTTCTTGTGTGGGTTGCTAAGTAGAGATGGCTAGCCTCACACCCTGTGGGTGGGTGCTGTCAACTTGAGTGAGTCTGTTCTCCTAGAATACCATGTGAAAAAATGAATAAGAAGTGAGAACTTAATTCTTCCTACACATGTCTAGCCACATTTTAAGAGTTATATGCTGCACTTCAGTTAAGTCTAGGCAAAGGGTCCCTTGGAAATAAGACACTGTATTTACTGGCTCAGTTTTCAGCTGAAGCAGAGGGGCTTTTCTAGGTAATTCAGAGTCAGACAGAAACCACTGTCACCTCATAGTGAGCCATCTCTCAGGTTAGAGACCATGAAACAATCTAGTGTTATTTTACTTACACCACATGACAAATTAATAATGTGTAACTCAATATGTTACAGTAATGGTATACAAGTCTTGGCGCTTATGAAAAAGATTAGATGCTGAGAAATGTTTGTGCTTGTTTCAAAGCCGAGTATTCCAGCATCAGATTAAAATCAGAGAAGGTTGTGCCCTTAATTTTGAAACAATTATAAAGCAAAACAAAACTGTACTGTAATGATATATCTTTTTACAATTATGTAATGAAACTGTTCTTGATAATTGAATCTGAAAAGCTTGTCTGTTGTCAATTATTGAAACAACAAAACCACAGTTTTGCCAAAATAACATAATGTTTCACATGAATGAAATATGAGCTGAGCTTTTAAAATGCATAAGATATGTTAGACATTCCATCAAGATCATCATATTGGAGTCTTGTCACTATTTATATTTTTCATTTCTTCCATAGTAAACTATTGCCCCATCTCAACCAGGAAATGACTTGGGGTAGAATGTTGTACTGTATATGTATTCTTTATTTTTCAGTAATGACTGTATTAGTCTGATACAGGAGGTAAAATCTGTTTTAAATTCTCTTTGCCACACAGCTGTAAACAACTATTCTCGTTCCACTTATAAAGTGAAGAACATAGCAAAATGTTTGTGTTTTAGTACTTACAACATCTCTGAGTCATTGCATTCCATTCACTTACTGGTGGAAAGCATAAGCAGAATATTTTGGTCCCACAACTTATTTATACAGCATACATACGAGGCCAGTTTTGACCTTGAGTCATCCTCAGAGAATTGTCATTTCTCTGGTTATCATTGCCAAATGGTTGTGAAAGTTATCCTTGTGGCCAGCCTCCCTAGCAAGCTCTTTATTCTCTGTTAGCCATGTCTTAATCTTAGTCTGCTGCTGCAACAATACCACTAATGAGGCAATTTGAAAGGATTGAAAGTTTAGTTGGTTCTCAATTCTAGAGGATGCAAAGTTTAAGATCAAATTTTTGCCACTTGGTGAAATGTTCCTTGCTGCATTATTACCTGGTAGAGGACATCACACAGAGAGAAGGTGAGAACAGAAAAGTTGGGCTTTTTTCCTTCTGGTAGATCCACTAATCCTATGATAGATACCTCACACTCAGGAACTTATGTAATATTATTATCCCCAAAGGTCTCACTTAAAAAAAAAACCCAATATGTGAATGTGTAGATTAAGTTTCAAACAAGCGTTAGAACTTTGGAGACATATTCAAACTGTAGTGAACTCCCAGGAAGAGGAGCTTTAATTCATTCCAACTATTCTTTGGTGGGAGTACATCAATCCTTCAGGTTCAGCTATAGATAGGATCATATAATATCTTCTCACATTAAGGAAATGGCCAATCACTAACTGGCCCAACTTGTGACCCAACTGATGAACAAGCACCAATCCCTGACACTATTAATGATACTCTATTATGCTTGATGACAGGAGCATGCTGTCCAATGAGAGTCTCCACCTAGAAATTGACTCAGACAGACACAAATACCCACAGCCAAATAGTGGATAGAGCTTGGGGGCTCTTATGGAAGAATAGGAGGAAGGATTGTGGGCTCTGAAGGGGACAGGAACTCCACAGGAAGACCAACAGAGTCAACTAACCTGGAACCTTGGGACTCTCAGAGCACAAAACAAAGAACATACACGAGCTGGACCTAGGCCTTCCCACACATATGTAGGAGATGTGCATATTAGTCTATGTGTGGGTACTGAACAACTGGAACAGGGGCTATCCTGAAAGCTGTTGTCTGTAGGTGAGGTATATTCTTCTTCCTGGGTTGCCTTGTTTGGCTTCAGTGGGAGAGGAAGTGCCTAGCATCACAGAGACTTAATGTTCTAGAGCGAGAGGATGCCCAGGCAGGGGCCACCCACTCAAAGGGGAAGGGTAGTGGGTATGAGGGAAGGATTCTGGCAGAGGGTGATCAGAAGGGTGACAATGAGCAGGAAGTAAGGTGGATAAGCATCATCATTGTCATCATCATCATCGTCATCATCATCGTATTAATAATGTTAAAAAAAAAGTCTGCTCACAAAGTTAGAAAGATCATCATGCTCCAGACACACACATTTCTATTTTGTACTACCTTTCCTAAAAACTGTCATCATAACCTCAGGGCTAATGTAAAGAGGTACCAGGATGTGGCAGGCTGTACCAATGGAAGCCCAATAGAGAGACAAAGGAATCAAAGCCAGAACCAGCTGCAGTTACATCTGTCAAGCTGGGAAGTCTAGGCATCTTGACTTGACTGTCTCACAGGAAGGCAGAATACTGATCAACTTTTTTTTTGAAGAGCACTGCTTCCATTTGACTATGTTTAAGTCTTCTCCCACAGACGACTCTGCAACCAGAAAAGAATATCCATTCTTTTTTTGTAAGTCTCTGACAAACTTAATGGGTAGTGAGCTTGATTCCACAGAAAGACTTTCTGTGGCAGATCCTTAAATATCAGGTCTGGAACTTGACTCTTTACCTGTTCACTAAGTAGACATAGAAAATGAGATTTTAGATTGTTGATGCCAGGTTGATGCTACCAAGGTTGGCTTCCTTCTGAAGGCTTTAGGATCAATTGCATGCCTATCACATGAGTGGATTCTGCTAACTGTCCACAGATTTTTGGAAGTGGGACCAGGCTGCTAGAGACCAGTAAGCATGGTCAGGATGTGTACCTTGTGGTCTTTCCCACCACACATAATTGAACACTTGGTAAAAACACATTTTGTGGTGATGCAGAGATCTTCATATCCCATCACTTTTTCTGTTTTTGTTTTTGTTTTTTTTGTTTTTTGTTTTTTTTTGCAAACAAGTATAGTTTTCAAAATGAAAGATGAGTTACATTAATTGGACTGTCTATCACTCCTCAAAATACATAGATAAAAAGACAAAATTGCTGCTAACATTCAAATAATATGAACAAGGACATAAGAAACACTCAGGTTAATTGTCTTACCAAAATACATCCAAATCTTCACCACTTTGGGTAGCATGCCTAACTTTTATTCTATTACAGAGTATTAAACTTCTGTAATATATTTGCCTTATTACATGTTGTGTTGCTATAGTACAATTCCTAGGGCTTAATTACCCAACATGCATGTTGAAATATAAGATTCTGGGGAGCCTTAACTTCCCAGATATCCTCGAGTGAACATCATGGATTCGGGGATTGATGCAAAATGCAAGAGGAATTTATTGTTCCAGCATCCTGGGGTCACCCTGCACACCAAAGGAATCAAAGACCCAGTTGGAGAGAATGACCCAATGCAGCCGGTTCAGTGAACTTTTATAGCTTTTAGAGAAGCAACCATTAAGCACAATGTGATTTGCAGAGCACTGTGACTTTTAAACTGATTGGTCTTTAGGGAATGAGGTAGTAGGGGCTTTAAGATCATTAATGGTATTACACCTATGTGCTTAACAAAAGCAATGAAGCTGTTCAAAATGTAGGGGCCAAAAGTCAACAATAGTAGGAGAACAATTAAGGTCTTAACAAGGTAGATATGAGGGTAGTTAACCAAGGGGAGGAGTTAAACCAAGACTCGAACCAGATCTGACTCAATTCTTTTTCTCTCTTCCTTTTGACTAACCATATTCTCACCTTGGCCATTGAATCTTTAACAGCCCCATAATGGTCTATATAAAAGCAACACTCTTCAGTTAAGGCATCACATAGGCCTCCTTGCTGGAGGAAAAGTTAAGTCTAATCCCCTCCTATTCTGTAGTACTACTTCTGATAATGAAGTCAGTGATTTTTTAAAGATGACTGATGGAAGTTTGTATTCTCTCTGTATCTAAATCAATGGCTGCCCTCAGACTGTCATAATTATCCCTTTGTAAGACCAAAGTGGAGGTCCTGGTGGCTGCCCCAGCCACTTCCAACCACAACAGAAGGGATACAGTGAGTGCTGTCCAAAGGTACCACCAGGAAGTCATGTTCAGGTCAAGAGATCTTGACTTGAGCAGATTGTCCATCTTCTGTATTACCCAGCGGGGTTCTTTGGGGAGTGGGGTGTCTGCAGGTTTCACATGGTAAGCATGCAACCAGGCCACAATACAGTCTACCCTGAGGACTGTGTGAGTAGGTAGTAGTGCCAGGAAGGGTCCTTTTCATTGGGGGTCCAGCAACTGTGCCCGATGCCTCCTTACATAGATCTAGTCACCTGTCTGGAAGTGGTGAGTGGTCTCTGATATCCCTGGAGCATTTAAGGCAGACAGTTTGGGCCAAATCTCATGTTGTGGGATACCTCCTGAGAGGGTCCAGTGGATACCAAGGAAATTGGGGTACCAGGCAGGATCTCAAAAGGGGTCAGGATAAAAGGGTAAGGGGTGTTCCTGGCTCAGAACAGGGCCAAGGGGAGGGGCACCACCCAGTCCGAGACAGCCTCCTAGGTCAATTTAGTTAAGGTCTCTTTTTTGTGGATTCTGTTCATTCTCTACATGCCCTGAGCTTTCATTGGAAACAATGAAGTTTCCAATCTGTCTCCAATACTTTTGCCAACCCCTGACTTACATGAGAGACAAAAACAGGACCATTGTCTGATCCAGTTATCTTGGGCACTCCAAACCTCCGGAAAATTTTCTTAATTTTCTTTTGGTCATCTTGCAGCCGGTAGCCCAAATAACTTACTTTTCTCTGGCAGATTTGGGCCTTCTTGGCTGAGGCTTTGTATCCCAATCCTCCCAGCTTGTGCAAGAGTTATTTAGCCCCCTCTAGACAGTCCTTTACTTCACAGGCAGGAAGGGAGTATTCCAAGCTGATTGGCACTTCCAAGAATCCCTTGTTCTAGGAGTTTGGTAATGTGGGGCTTGATTCTGTCTCGGGCCTCCCTTGACATCTGATATTGGCTCACAGACAACTGAGAGGCTTGGACTGTGAGCTCCACATGGATGGGGACCTGGTGGGTGGCCCTTCCCATTCCTGCCATCTCAGCCCAGGCTTGGGGAAAGGCCTGGAGCCACCAGTCTAGGTCCTGGGGTGCCAATGTCTCAAACAACTTGTATTCATCTTCTAACCTGAGAGTCTGGACTCTCTGTAGATTCCTTTCCCGTCACTTTTCTTCCTTTCTTTTTCTCTGCTCCTTCTCCTCCTCTGTCTCCTTGTTATGGTAGACTTTCTCAGCAACCTGCACTAACTCCCTCAACAGCCTATCTTGTCTTTCTAGCCTGCAAAGCTTTTTCCTGTTAGCTCTACTAGTGTGGTCTATAAAAGCCATTGTCATAGTAGCTTTATCCTCCTTGATGCTGGAGTCATAGGCTGTATATTGGCGGAATGCCTCCATGAGCTGCTCTAGAAAGGCTGCAGGCAACTCATCCTTGCTTAACCTCATGCACCTTGTTCAGATTTGTGGGTTGTTATGCAGCCCCCTTGAGACCTACCAATGGAGTCGGGTGGTGAACCTTCAGGTGCCCCTTATCTTTTGCCATAGTCAGGGAAAGCTCACTGTTGATGACAGCCTGGTCCATTGATGGTGTCTGAGGGGTCATTCTTTCTAGCTTCCTGTATTATCCTTTCTTGCTCTTTGGTCATGAAGAACACTCTCATGAGTTGGTGGATATCATCCTAGGTGGGCTGATGAGTAAATAAAACAGTCTCAAAGAGATTAATTGGCCCCTTGGAAAGGGGTAGGGGGTCTCCTCCTGCTCTTCCTTCCTGTAAAGGGAGGTACAATAACCCCAGTCTCATATGCACTGAGGATCCTGGGACCAGTGCTGTTGCTGGCAGGGCCATGGAGGCCAGGGTAGGGGGATATGGAGGAGGAGGGTCTTAGAGTAACAGGTCTGCTGTTGAAGGGTCTTAGAGGATCAACTTCTTCTCAGGTCCGATCTCTGCTCCCACTCTTTTCTCCTGATGTCCAGAAGCTGTGAGGCAGGTCTTGGGGGAAAGAAAGGCCTTTATCTATGAGGGGGGAGGGGGCCCTCCACTAGATTTTCCTTCTCCTAGTTTTCTCCTCTTTCCCTAACTTCCCTCCAGTGGTTAACTAGGATATTTAAAGAGGTAGATTTAGTCTGTCTAAAGTCCAAAAAACAAAACAAACAACAACAACACCAAAAACCCCTTTGTCAGTCAGTTTAAGTCCAAGAACACAGAACAAGATACCAACAAACACAGAGGGAAACAATCAACACACAGACAGCTCGTCCCTGCCATGGGTGGGCATCTAGGTTCAAGAACACAGAGAGAGACAATCAACTCACAGTGCTCCCCTTCCATGGGCACAAACAATTCGTCCCTTCCACCAACACAGAACAGACTTGCTCAGCCCATCTCTAGCTGAGCTGAGACAAACCAGGTGGCCCAGCCAATATGGCAGGAGCCAGATAAACCAGGTTACTGCAAGATTTTCTGTTTTCAGAAGGAGAGGAGCCTTCCCAGATCCTTCCAGGGGGGCCTGAAGTGTCCTCCAGACCCCCTGCGATCACAACCTTAAGGCACTTCTGTCCACCGTACTTGACTGCCCCAAAACACTATGGTCTCTCTGAGCTCCCCTGAAGCTTGAAAGCAAACTGAAGGTTCAAACAGACTTTCAAACAGACTTAGTCTCTGACAGTGAGACAGACAACTGCAGAACCTGCTTGAGCCATTCCTCTGATCCGCCACTCTCTGGTGTGTCCCCACAGAGGGTCGTTTCCTAACCAATGCATCAAATGTAAGACTCTGGGGAACCTTAACTTCCCAGAGACCCCCACCCTGGGTAAACACCATGGAGTTGGGGATTGTTGCAAAATGCAAGAGGAATTTATTGTTCCAGCATGCTGGGGTTGCCCTGCACACCAAGGCCGGAGAGAATGATCCCTTGCAGCCTGTTCAGTGAGCTTTTATAGCTTTTAGAGCAGCAGCCATTAGGCAGAATGAGGTTGGCAGAGCAGTGTGACTTTCAAACTGATTGGTCTTTAGGGAACGAAGTAGTAGGTGTTTAATCAGTTCCTCCCTTCCAGCCTGTGTGCTCTCCAACCTGTTTCTTCCAGGAAGGGAGGGGTAGCCATGTGCTTGGGGACCTGGTGGAGTTTTCCAAAGTTCCTGAGCTGACCTCTCTTCAGAAAAACATTTTGTGTCATCTGTTGTTCTGGAGAAGTCTCATGATAGCTGTATCACATTGTTAGAGATGTTAGCAGACACGAGATAACATAGATACACGTTAAAAGGAAGAAATAGAGCTGGGCAAGTTCTTTGTGTAAATTGCAGTTCTGGGGACCCACTCACTGTATGAACTGGTTTTAATAACTCGTCCTAAAAGACATGCTTTCTGGCCCAATCAACATCCTCCTTTTCTTCCACTCCTCCTTCTGTTCACTCTTCTTCCACTTCTTGGAAATGAACTAGATGCTTACACATTCAAGTAGTCTTCTGCTTCTATATCCACAACCCAAGGCCTAACTTTTTAAAAAGTTATGTTTTGTTGCTCCAAACATGAACACATGAACCTTCATTACAATTACAATTACAGCCAAATCTCAGCATCATTAGTGGAAAAACAGATCATTCAAATTAGAGTCTGTTAATGGTTTGAATAAGAATGCCCCCAAATGGGCTCAGGTGATTGAATACTTAGTCCCCACTTGATGGCTCTGTAAGGGTACATTTAAGAGGTGTGGCCTTACTGTAGAATATGAATCACTGAGGGCAGTCTTTGAGTTTTTCAGTTCCTTTTCTTCTACTTGTGTTTGGAATGTGGATTCCCAACTGTTTCTAGCACCATATCAAGTGATTGACCATATTTCTCTGTCATGATCAACTCTTAGCCTAACTGAACCATAAGCCAAATAAATCCATCCTTCTACACATTAAGTCTGGGTGTGTTATTACAGCATTAAAAATTAACTAATTCAAATCTTGACCTATTACTGATTCTGAAGGTGGGACACTTGATTGTTCCTCAGGGGAACCTGTTAGGATGAGTTAGGTGTAGATATCTGCAGGTTCTGAATCATCAAATGCTAGTGTGTAATTCAAGAGAACATTTTTTCTGATGCTCCATGACAATTAATATGTGCAATGGAGATGACAGTGCCTGGCTATCATATCTTTGTGCTGGATTCTGTGGATTAGAAATCTTAGTATTCATTCCATCTCTTAGATTGTTTTGCATTTTATTGATCCTTGTAATTTGGAATTTTTATGACCTTCTTTTTACATGTTCTCTCTTTTCATAGTTTGTTAGAATTCAAAGAATCTGTTCTTGTAATCATCTCCTTCTTCCTTTTATCTATCATAGATTTTATTCTCAGTGTTATACATCTAATTATAAGCCTTGCAGGCTGCTTCTAAGAAACTTTAAACTGATGTGTTTACTAGGTAACGTAGGCTGGACCCTCCTATTGACCTGCTTCCATTTGCTGGTGTCATGCTTATCTCTCCAAGGGTTCCTTGAGACCAAGGACCCTGACAAGCTTATTAAATAGTCGGAATGGGCAGACATATACCATTATAGACTAGGAAGCTTAAACAACAGAAATGTGTTTCCCCAAATTTCTGGAATTCAGTCCCAGCTTACCTGCAGGTTAAGTTTCCAGTAAGCTTCCTTTCCTCCTATAGACAACCATATTTCCTTCTCTCTAACCTGTAATCCCCCATACCAGTTTATCAGAACATAGTCCCAGTGTATCATCATTTCCATACAGAGCCTATCTCTAAATCTTATCACATTAAGAAAGAAGATTTCATCATATGCCATAATTTCTGGAGACTAAATTTTAGGTGTCATATAGATATAGTTCTCATTGCACTGAAATGAAAAATGCAGTCTTCAAACACTTTCTCTCTTTTGACTTCCATAAAGTAATTAAATAATAAAGATAAATTAGGTAATCTCCAAAACACCCACCTTTTGAATTTGAATTCCAAATGGGAGCAGCAGTGTGTGTACAACAACACTTATTTTCACTTTAGTCCCTTGCATCCTAGCTGAAAAAGGAGTGATATGCACCAGTGCTCAAAGAACATGGATTCTTCAGCATTGCAAGCCTGTGCTTTTAAAACTGCAGTGGAGCAGTGTAGTTTCCACCATAGAGAAAGTATCTGTAGCTCCTTTGCTTACCCAGCATATACTGCAAACTTTCTCTCTCCTTCCCTCCCTCCTTCCCTCTCTCTCTTTCTGTGTCTGCCTGTGTGTGTGTGTGTGTGTGTGTGTGTGTATGTGTGTATGTATGTGTTTATCTATAATTTATCATTATACAATCCCAATGGTGCTTGAAGATAAAGAGATGTCAAGCATTGGAGCAGGAGTTGAACTTTTAGATACTTACAAATGTACTGGTCTTATTGAGACTGTACATACTAGATACGTGTTTAGCACAAATTAGGTATTCTGCAATTCCTTGCTGAACTTCTGTTGTTAGTTTTTATAAGAAAAACAAAAGTGACTTTGGTCCTTAAACACAAATGAATGTTGGAGAGTTTAATATGTGCTTGTTTATTACTCTTTAATTATTTTTTGAAATTAGATCAAGTCTTTGCTGTCTATTTAGTTCCATGCATTTATCTGGATTTTTTTAGATCCATGAATAAGTGCTTTATAGTTAAAATCATCTATTTTACCAACTAAATATTGAAAAGAAATATATGTAATTTTGGCAAGGTTTCCATTAATATAACATTCAAGCAGCTGCATTAGTTTTGACACTTATAACATTCATGCTGTGTTAATATATTTTCCAGAAGTATATTTACTATGAGAACCACACACTATAAGACTAGGAATGGTATTTTGAAATGAGTAATGAGAAGATATTATGAACCATTTTCTAGTTACCTTTGTAACTGCTTATATTTTAGATGGAAAGCCAGATGAGTTAGAAAGAAATGTTACAGCTTTTAAACATGACTGGATCTGCTGCTGAGAGCAGGCTCCCTTTCCCTTATGTGGGAGATCAATCACAAAACCTAGTTACATAAAGATAGACTCAGATTGTCCCCCTTTTCTCTTCAAGTAGCCTCTGCAGAGAGGTGATGGTTTACATAAAAAGACAACCCACCCCAAATGCTTTCTTGTCATGGGAAGTACAGAGAAAAGCTTTCTCTACCAGGACAAATGCCAAGAGAAAGAGTAAATGCAACTATTCCTAATGTGCTTTGGTATTGTAAACATACATGCATTATACTCAAACACTCAGGCTAACTTACTTACTGCACAAGCCAATTAGATCACCTCCAATCACACATGGAAAGAGCTTAGGCTAATCTAATAAGTGCAGGCATGCTCCATTTATTACTGCTTTTGATACCTTTATGATGTTACCAACTGATCTGTAAACAGGCTCTCCAGTGAACAGAGCTGCTTCTAGGCATAGAAGTTCAGTGGATTATAGTTTGTGTGAGGGCAAACAAAATTTTATCATATTTTTCAGGGCTATGAAAAAAATTAAACTCACCAAATTAGAATGTGCCTCCTCCATGAAACACACACAATATTAGTTTAGTACTTGACTGGAATTCTAAGCTTTGCTATTCAGATTTCATTGATCTTTTCCTGTGATTCACAAGGAAAATGAAAAATTGGCTGTGAAGAGGTAAAAAGATGTTTAAGTCTTATAGCTTCAGCTGGTAGGTTAGGCACTTCATGCAGAACATGAGCGCTCCAATAGCTTCGTAAGGCAGGAGTGTGGGTTGAGAGAAACCAAACATTCCCAATAATTTCAAAGCTGTGTGTGACTCTTGGAGGACCACTAAGCTCCTGAACCTCTTTTGTTCCCAATTTAGAAGATGCAACTGATCTGTCTCCTAGTGGATCTCCTCAACAAAATTGCTCTGTCATAGCATTCTTCTCATCATTTCTAAGCCTTTTTGGAGATCTTAGGGAAATTTCATCAGGACTATACCATGCCCACTGCAAGCTTTTTATTTTCATTTTTGAAGATTCTGCTCTTTCATTTCCAGGATATGTCATGTTAACTTGCTGGCATTAAGGGTCATGCAGAGCTATTGCTCATGCTATGAATAAGCTCAGAAATTCAATTTTCAATTCTATAAATCAAGACTTTTTCATTTACATCACATTGAGAGAGAGAAGATCACTACCTAAATATACTTTACAGACTTTGCAAAAGATTTTATTTAACAAAATGATTACCGAGTGATATTTACTAAGTAAAGCTCTACAGAATATAGAAAGAATATTTCCTTAATTTTTCTCTTTTCTTTAATTGGATATTTTCTTTACTTACATTTAAAATGTTATCTCCTTTCCCAGTTTCCCCTCCAAAACACTCTATCTCATTCCCCCTCCCCCTGCTTCTGTGAGGGTATTCACCCACCCACCCACCCACCCACCAACTCCTGCCTCCCAGCACTGGCATTCCTCTAAACTGGGGCATTGAACCTTCACAGGACCAAGGGCCTCTCCTCCCATTGATGCCAGATAAAGCAATCCTCTGCTACATATGTTGCTGGAGCCATGGGTCCTTCCATGTGTACTCTTTGGTTGGTGGTTTAGCCCCTGAGAACTCTGGGGGATCTGTTTGGTTGGTACTGTTGTTTTTCCTATGAGGTTGCAAACTCCTTCAGCTCCTTCAGTCCTTTCTCTAATTCTTCTGCTGCGCAGTCCAATGGTTGGCTGCAAGCATCTGCCTCTGTATTTGTCAGTCTCGGGCAGGGCCTTTCAGGAGACAAATATAACAATAGTGTCTGGGTTTGGTGACTGTATATGGGATGGATCTTCAGGTGGGGCAGTCTCTGGAAGGCCTTTCTTTCAGACTCTGCTCCACAATTTGTCTCCGTATTTCCTCCCATGAGTATTTTGTTTTCCCTTCTAAGAAGGACTGAAGCATTCACACTTTGGTCTTCCTTCTTCTTGAGCTTCATACTTGCTTGACTTTTGGTAATATTGTGTAATTCTTTATATTTTATTTATAATTTATAAGGTTACATGTGATATGCTGATACAAAGATAGAATGAGTCAATGAGAATCTATAATATTTTCCATCTCCTTAGACAGTTAAATGCTTTTAAATTTAAATAGAATATACATACTTATGATATAATATGATATTTCAACATATAAATTATGTTTTTAAGTTCCATAATAAGCAATTAGTTTTACAAGCAGGTGCATAAACTAGGTGCCGTTTGAGGATCTTACAACTCCGCTGAAACTTAAAAATATTCAAGGAAACACCATGACAGTACCTGAGATATGAAAGAGAAAACTCATAGAGATTATGGATTATGGATGGCTAACAAGAAAATTCTCTCATTACTACAGAAGTACCTAACTTTGATCTTTTAAAGAAACAACTGTTACAAATGATAGAATATTTTAATGCTGTATTGTTCTTGGATATTATTGTTTTTGTACTCTTTTCCCCAGTGGCTGACAGTCAAGTGTCAGGTGTAAGGGCTTGACATATATTTGTTTGCATTTATTTATTAAGGAAAATAATAACAGCATAAGTGCACTGAACAAAATTACTTTACTCCTTCATCTCATAAGTCCACTCATAAGTCCACTTCAATAAAGATGTGGAATGAGAAATAAAAAATTATCAAGAGACTATGTGAATACACACACACACACACACACACACACACACACACACACACACACTGGATGTGTAGGTATGTGGGTGTGGGTGTGTGTTCTTGTTTATTCATGCATCTGTAGAAGCCAAAGGTCAACCTCAGCTGTTATTTTATTCTTCAGGAACTTTCTTGCTCTTTTTTTTTTTTTTTTTTTGAGACAAGGTCTCTCATTGGCCTAGAGCCAATTGGTAGAGCTCAGTGACTGGCCTTGACTAGCAGGCTAGTGAGCTCAAAGGTTCTACCTGTCTATGACACCCCAGTAATGATATCACAGTGTATTGCTATGCTTGCTTTCCTCACATGGGCTCTGGGAATCCGACTCAAGAGCTTGTGATTGTGTGGCACGCACCTTATGAACTGAATCTCCCCAACTCATCATGATTTTAGTATAGTAATCCTTTGTAAACATAATCAGTTGAGAGCAATAATGAGTAAATTTGAGTTATATAATGAATTTCTTATAAAATACATTTAGTATATTTATACTTAAAAACCACAGTAATAAGAAGAGTTTAATAAATTTATCATTTCATAAATTCAATTCAATAGACTGAGTACACAAAAATATGGATAAACATTTGAAGAAACTTACTCATGTGACAATGATGGCATAATCATCTTTATTGTTGAAAGTGCCATAATCAAGGCCAAAGGAAGCAAAAATTGGTCTAAGACAAGTAGCTACTTTGATATGTATATCTGCTAAAATTGTCAGGATGATCATTAGAAAATAAATATCATTATGTTTAACAAGAGTAAAGGTAAATTTGGAAGGATAATTTGAAGAAAAGTAAAAAGAATTAGTGATAGATTACGTTCCCTATTGCTATGACAAAATAAATGATAAGAAACTTAACGAAAGATGGATTTGGGGATTACAACCACCATGCCAGAGAAGACATGGCATGCTGATGGAGTGCTTGACAGAGGTTGTGAGCTTCTTTACCTCTGTATTTGTCAGGAAGCAGAGGAAGCAATGTTAGCATTCAGTTGATTTTCTTCTTTTTTCTTTTTTGTCAGTCCACAATCCCCTCTCATGGAGAAGTTTGACCCACATTCAGAGAGGATTTTTCTCTCTCCTATTAAACCTTTCTGGAAATGAAGTGCCATTATATCCAAAAGCATGCCTTGGTAATGGCCTGGGTGCTATTAATCCAATCGAGTAGACAATTGTAATTAACCATCAGAAGTCCATCCCGTTTCATCTTGAAATGCTAGCACATGACTTTGAACTACAGCATTCCAAACCTGCTCTCAGAGTTTCACGGCCATCTCCTAATGCAACATTGATAATCCTAATATATCAACAACCTCAATACAGTTTCGAAAACAAATCCTAGTCTTCTGAGGCTTGTGGAAATCTCTTTTACCTGTAAGTAACTACTGAAAAGAAGTTATGTACTTCTAGTATATAATCACATACTATATATGTTCCCATTCTGAAAGGGAGAAAAGATAGCATATCAAGGAAAGACTGAGGTCAGGACACCTAAAACAAATCCAGGAGAACATATGCTGGTACTAAGATACTATTTTAGGTATTTGTAGTTCTTGGTAGCTTTTTTTAAGCTTCAATAGTTTGAGAACGCACATTCCTTACACTTTTCCCATAACAGCACATTATTGTTGTTGTTGTTGTTATGCCATCTCCACTCAGCCTGTATCATTTCTTGGTATATATTCTGTAGTGTTGACTTCTCTACCATCCTGGGGTCTCCAAATCAATGTAAGCTTCACAGTTTTATGTAATTGTCTTTCACAGCCTCATTACAGGGATTGCGATACATTCTTTGGATTCAATATTTTTCTGGTACCTTTGTACAGACTCTGTGATGCCATAACATGATAATTTTGTTTGACTGAAACAGAAAAGCCTTGTAGAAAACACTGCTAACTTCTATTACCATCATGGAGATTGGCCCCATTATGCCACAGCCGTGGTGGCCTCTGTGCTCCGTTCCTGCTGAAGATGGAAAAACATTTTCCTGGGTGATTTTGATCAGGGTATCTTCAAATGACATTCTCAGCTTCATGCCTTTTTTTTTTTCAAATGGATTTAAATGTTTCCCAGGAAAATCGTTTTAGAGGCAAGCTTTTGACTTTAAGGCACCTTTTCCATTGGGGCCAGTGCAAAGTTGAATGTTTGTCCTAAGTTGTCTTCTTAGGTGTTGTAGATGCATTGCCTATACCTTCCTTGCTTTACATCTTTAATTATTTCATACTTCTTTCTGTTCAAAACTCTCCACATTTTTCATGTCTTTTTGTACCACTTTCTATTTTCTATCTCTGTAAATCTGGATACGGACAGTAAGTAAGAACCACATTCTGAATGCTCTGATGTCTTCTGTGAAACACATTAGCAAATTACTTTTGAATTCCTCTCCTTACACTTTACCCAAACACTAGCAGAATATAACACAAATGAATAGCCCTTTCTCCAAAGAGCCTGTGTTCCACTCTGAAGCGGCATGATCTCAGTTTTCCTGTCTGCATTTCTATTTTCATCTTGTTGTACCCTCTCACTGGAAGGGCTCTTTAAGTTCTGCTCATAGCACTGAAGGGTCTGGTAATAAACAACTCCATACATTTGTGAATTCCTCCCAAGTAATCACAGCAACAGCACCATTTCTCTGTTGAGGTTTGTTTTGTGGCCAAATATATGATCAGTTTTGGAGAAGGTACCATGAGATGCTGAGAAGAAGGTATATTATTTTGATTTAGGATGAAATGTTCTCTATATATCTGTTAAATCCATTTGGTTCATAACATCTGTTAGTTTCACTGTATCTCTGTTTAGTTTGCATTTCCAAGATCTGTCCATTGTTGATAGTGGGGTATTGAAGTCTCCTACTATTATTGTGTGAGGTGCAATGTGTGCTTTGAGCTTTAGTAAAGTTTCATTTATGAATGAGGGAGCCCTTGCATTCAGGGCATAGATGTTCAGAATTGAGAGTTCTTCTTGGTAGATTTTTCCTTTGATGAGTATGAAGTGTCCTTCCTTATCTTTTTTGATGACTTTTGGTTGACCATTTCTCAATATCAATTCCCCATATTTGTTACTTTTTTCATTGTGACCAAGTATCTGACAAGAATCAACTTATAGAAAGGAAGGATTAATTCAGGTTCACAATTGGAAGGCTTTGATGGAAATGGTGTGGGTGGAAGAAGGCAGAAATATAATAAGAGACAGAGAAACAGAGTTTGCTGTAAAATTTTCTGTTCTAGAACTGTCAGAAGCTATCCATGCGGTTCCTCCAACATGGCTGCCAAAACATGACATGAACAAAGGTGGCACCAACAGACAGCCAATGTGAACCAAAGAAGTTTAGATGGTCCAAACCCTAGACAAAGAATTATAGGCAACTGACAAGTAGTAAGAACAGGATAAATAGTCTTCCCAAAGATGAATACCTAACTGGTTATCCAAAATCCACTGACCATCCTTGAAACCACACATTGGAGCATGAGACTAGTGGTGACATTTTATTCTCAGTCAGGAAAGCAGGCAGATAAACAGATGTTCAAGCTGCTCCTTTTTCCTTTTTATTTAGTCTTTGATCACAGCCCATGAGACTGTGGACATAGACATCTGTCGTGTTCTTTCTGGAAACACTGTCAAAGACATATCTAATGGTTTACTGCACTTAATGCTGTAACTTTGTGCTATACCAATAAACATCACAAATTATAATAGAAAAATTTCCTTAAGTCCTGTTTTAATATGCTTTCTCCATAGTACTATTCAAACTCTTTATTTCCAGAGTATTACAGCTGAAATATTCAGTCAGGATGGTTATGGAGTAAAAATTCTTGGAATTACTTTAAATTTCATTTAATATTTATTTCCTTTTGTATGACTTTCATGTCCCTTTATCACATATTCACTCTTTTTTGAATTAAATAACAGTAATTGGTCATACATCATAAATAATGACTTGAAGTTCTGAAGATCAAAGGCAAGACTTTCAGGAGGTTTTAGACATATAGAAAGGTTGTGACCATTTATGAGTAGTCACTGCTATTTCCCCAAGCTCTACCCATGTATTAGTAGTTTGTTCCTTTAGGACTAAGAGCTGATGAGCACTATCCTTAGAAGGGAATAGTGCTAATCTCCAATGAAATCTGATATAGAAGCCTGAACCCAACATCTAGATCACTGTCTGGCTTCTTATTTGCTGATATGATTAGTCTTTCTGGTATGCTGTCTTCAGTTAGACCCTCTTTCTGGTATGCTGTCTTCAGTTAGACCCAAGAAGATACTGATACGACACCCTCGAGTATCTAAATACATTTATTCTTTATAAAGTAAACTTGCTTCAGGTATTAGATTCTGTTAAAGAAAAATGGACTACTATAGTCATCAGGCAATAAAATTCATGTATACCTTCCCAACTGCTGAAATGTATCCCCCCAAAAAGGAAGACTAAATTTAATGGAAATATAGGAGAAAGAATATGTGGTGGTTATCTGGATGATTTGATCAAGGGATGGTATGTATGAAGAAAGGAGACCAAGAGAGACAAAGCCAGGAAGGGTTTTTTCATCTCAATAAAATTTTTATTACCTATTCTCAAATATATTAATGAAGGATCATAAGAAATGTACAAAAATGTTAGTTGAGAATAGAAAAAGTAATATATAATAGTGTGAATAGCAAAGAGAAAATATAAATGCAGAAAATCTGTCCACTGTATTTCTTTTTCATCTTGGAGTGAAAGCATGAGTGCTTACATTGAGATGCTGATGTTTGAAGTGAAAACAAAGCCATAGATTCAGAAGATATTTAGTTTATTCTTGACTTTAAAGTATCCTAAAGTTTTTTAAAACTTCTAAAATATGCAAAATACAAAAATATAAATGAACTTACTAGGCATTGATATTTATTTTAGTACAATAAGATTTCCATAGTTTTTAAAAATGTTTTCTTTTTCTTGATACCAATTTTATAAACTTCTTTATTTTTAAGATTATACATTAATTAGATCATTTTCCCCTTTCCTTTTCTCCCTCCAAACCTTCCCATGTAACTACTCCAAATTTCTTTAAAAATTTATTATGCTCTTTTTCTATATGTGCTGTTACACATACATACTCTCATGCACACACACACAAACACACACACACACACACACACCCTGCATATACATATAACCTATTCTGTCTGTATGTCACTTGTCACTTGTATATGTATTTTTTGAGGGCTGACCATTTGATATCAGATAACCATTTGGTGTGTTCATCCCATGGAAGGCTATGTCCCCTATTCTCAGTATTCCTTAGTGGCCTGTAAATTTGTCTAGGATTTAGGCCATCTGAGCTTCTTCCATTAACATTGGCATGTCAATTGGTGCCTTCTTTGTTTGTTTCAGGCCATGTTTTGCCAGCCATGTTAGTGAAACTTCAGGTATAGCTTCTGACATTTCTAAGAGACACAATTTGACAGAAAACTCCTCATTCCTCTTGCTCTCCTTAAATTTTTTTTTCTTCTCCTTACAGGACTATTTCTACACTTACCCCCGAGCCTTAGGGGCAAGGGTTGTCTTGCAGATGTATTGATTGAGATTGGGTCTGACAATGGCATTTTGATTGGCTGTATTTTACTGTAATGATTTCTATTGCAAATAGAAATTTCTTTGATAGGGAGTTAGGAATATATTATAAGTAGGTATAAAGATAAACATTTATAAAGTAGATAGTGATTATAATGGCTTAGTAAGGTAATGGTTGTATGTTTTCCACTAAGATTCATGATTTGACTAGTACTGTTTAGTTGGCTAGGTTTCCAGTACCAGGCATAGTTTCCGTCTTGCTTAGCAGGTCTTAAGTACAATTAGAGAGCTGTTAGTTACCAGCAAAGTAGTATATGTCCCATTACTATACCCTTAAGGTTTTCATAAGATGCTGGGTTTTTCTGTTGTTTATAACCTTCATATATATGAACCTCCATTCATATATAATCATAGGTTGGATTGTTGGTGACTTCCCTCATCTAGAAGCTTGAGTGGTGTCTTCTGGTATCATGAAAGCTAGTCCTCAGGGAGAGTACTCTAAGGTCAGATCCAGGTTGGAGGACACTTCTAGTCACTGGGTTTGAAGTCCTTGGTGTCTTAAGAAATGGAGACAATAGGTGCTTAACTTTCACCTCTGGGTGATGGGCAGCCAAGGGTGATAACAATAGCCTGTAATGTTTTGGGAGCCTCTTGGACAACTTTGACCAACAACTTACAACAGGTTTTTAAAAACCATGACTGCTCTTGGGGTTTTATTACATGGTCTATGACTCCTGCAGGGAGCATTGTCAGCTCAGATGAGAAACTTTTATTTAAACTATATATAGGTAGTTATACACCAATTTATGTGTATCATAGGTAATATTAGGTAGTTAATAATATGATTCCTTATGACCTTTCAAACACTTTATTGTTATTTTATTCTCCTTTTGTTTTCTTTTATATTCCTTTCCCTTTTTGATGCCCATTTTTAGTATTAATATCCAATAGAGTTCATTCTTTATTTTTTTAAAATAAGCTGAGAATTTTTCCAAATTTCTTGACAGAACATTTATAGTTCCCATGTTTAAAAATAAAATTATTTCAAACATTAGTTTAAAAATATTCTTCCAAATTACTTTTTCCTTTGAAACGGAGAAATTTCGAATTTATTATTAAAGCATGATCTTTATTTTGAAAGAATAAATTAAATGTTTTTTTTTTAAATTATGGTTTTTCCATTTGATATATATACATTATTAGCAACTGGTAGTAATATAAGAACTGAAACAGTATCTACCCTTCATAAGACTTTGATATAAAAAAATTGGAGAAAAGAATGTTTATTGCAAATCCTGATTATGGTCACTTTTAAAGTAAACGTTTATTTTTCTCTCATGTATTATATCCTGATATCAGTTTCTCCTCTCTCCACTCTTCCCAGCTATCCTCCAGTACCTCCTCTCTCCCCTAGATCCACTTCTTTTCTGTTTTCTCACAGAACAGAGCAAGCCTCCCAGGAATATAAACCAAACAAGTCATAACACATTACAATAAGATTATGCACAAACCCTCAAATCAAAGCTGGATAAAGCAACCCAGTAGGAGGAAAGGGGTCCCAAGGGCAGACAAAAGAGCCATAGACAACCTTATCCCCACTATTAGGGGTTCCAATAGAATGCTGTTTACATAACCATGTTGTATATGCAAAGTACCTAGCTCAGACCCACCCACACAAGCTCTGTGATTGTTGCTCCAGTCTCTGTGAGTCTTTATGAGCCCTGGGTAATTGATTCTGTGAGTCAAGTTCTCATGGAGTCCTTGACTTTTCAGGCTCCTACAATCCTTTTTCTCCTCTTCTTCAGGGTTCCTGAGCTCAGTATAATGTGGGTCTCTGCATCTTCTTTCTTCAGTTATTGGATGAAGCCTCTCTGATGATAAACTATGAGTATAGCAGAATATCATTAGGAATCATTCTCCCTATCTCCCCCTCTCTCCCTCTCCCTCTCCCTCTCCCTCTCTCCCTCCCAACCCCCTTCTCTCAGCAAGTTCTGTTTGATGCTATCCTAGGTCTTTGGGATCTCCAGTCTCTGATTTCTGGCCATGTAGGCAGTGTCAGACATGGGCTTCCTCTCATGGTATGGGCCTCGACTTGGACCAGTCATTGGTTGGCCACTCACAGTCAAATTACCTTGAAAGTTCTTTTTGATTTTATGGCTCTTGGTTTTGTTGGTTGCACATTCATTCTCCTGCATAGACTGTACTTCTCTGAATGGCAGTTTCCCTTTTCTGATGTCATGGGTGCTTGCTTCGAATACTAGTTCTATGTCCTTGTTCTAGAAAACTTCAGTGCTTGTCTTTTTGGTTCAACATAGTAGTTCCTCCTTTGGAGGCTATGTGGTTTTCTGCTTTCAATGTTGCTTTTTTGGAAAGAGCATAGAGTTCAAATGATTTCTTCCTCAGAGCAACTTCCTTTCAGTTACCAACAATAATCATTCCATATGCATCTCATCATTGGGACAGATTTGAGAAAGGAAAATGATACATGCTAGGAAAACCTGCTTAGTCCCTCACGGGATTGCATGCAACTTTAGGTTTCTAATTTTTCACAAATGTTTGACAGTGCTCTTTTGCAGCATCCAGTAGTATTCACTGTTTGAAATGTGCTCCATTTATTGTCACATTTTCTGCCTATTTCAAATATCTTCAGCATAATGTAAAGATCAATGATTTCCTCAGTAGAATGTAATTTGTCTCCATTCATTATTTCTTTACAAACTTCAACCTAATCTTCCAAATATCATTCAGTAAGGTTGTATGAAATACTGAGTCAACCTTGTGTTACTTAAGAAACACATGAAACAAAATACTGTTTATTCTGAAGTTATGAGTGCAATGTGTTAAATGTATTTTAAAGCATAATTGCTTTCTAGTACTGCTAGCAGAAATCTCATTAACAGACAAAATCCCTAAACATAATGGTTACAAATCCATATCTGAAATATTATTTTTGATAATTTTGCAGTTTGAAGAAAATTTTAAATAAAAATACAAATAAGTAAGTATGAAAATACATAAACATATATTTGATATAAGAAGATGTTTATCTTCTTAATGAACATTTGTGTGATAAACAACTTGCTGTTACTGTAATAAATATTTGAAATAATAACCTTATAAAGAGAAGTGCCCAGTTTTAAATTATTGTATAGAGCTGTAGTGATAAAATGGCCTGATACTAGCATAAAAATAGAAATGTAGACCAATGGAAGAGAATAGATGACCCAGAAATAAAGCATAAAAGCCATGCTCACTTAATTTTTGACAAAGAAGTAAAAAAATATACATTGAAAAAAAGTTAGCCTGTTCAACAAATGGTGCTGGCAAACTTGGATCTCTACCTTCAGAAGGATTAAATTATTCTCTTATCTTTCACTCTGTATAAAAATCAATTCAGAGTGGATCAAAGTTCTTAATTTCAAACCTGAAACACTGGCAGTTTTAGGAGAAAACCCAGGGGGAAATATCCATCCTGATATTGAGGAGGACAAGAACTTTTTAAAAAGAACACCAACAGCACAGGAGTCAAACCCACATAGAACAGATGGGACCACATGGAATTAGAAGGTGTCTGGGCATCAAAGAATACAATCAGCAGAGCTAACCGATAGCCCACAGAACTAATTAAGGAAAATCTGTCTTAGCTTCACTCTAGACAAGGGGCTACTACATGGAATTTACTAAGATTTGAAGAAATTAACTACCAAGAAAATAAAACTGCCAATAAAACATTGGGCAAACAAATGCTGGCAAAGGATGGAGGGAGAGAGAGAGAGAGACACACACACTCTTATTTACTTTTAGTAAAAGTATAAATTAATACATCCACTGTGAAAATCAGTTTGAATATATATATATATATATATATATATATATATATCCCAGATGACCCAGTTATTTTAATGAATTTGCAGAAAAATGTATAGACTTAAAATGTATAATAATAATTGAAGTTACTAAATATTAGAAAGGAATAAGCATGCTCTTTTTCATGTGTAGAATCTGGCTAAACATATACGTTTATATGTTAGCAAATATACATGCTGTTACTGTATAGCATGAAGAAAATCAAAACAAAAAATACTGAATAGAAAGAGACAAGAAAGAACTGAAGGCATGATGAAAACAGGAGAGATACTGGAGAATGTAAAGCTAATTGTTTATCTTGTTCTAATTTATTCACAGATTTTTTGTTTTGATTGTAGATAAGAGCTTAAAATATAACCAATACTGAATGTATAAAATTTAATGTGATGCTCCACAGCTTTTGCTCTGAATCTCCCTATTCTTGTTGTCTAGAAGTACATTGAGTTTTATAGACTTTGGGTCTGGTTAGTTTTATTGCAAGCTGTTTTTATTTGTTTATAAGTTTTTCTAATAAAGTTTATTTAAGAAAAAAAGAGACAAGGAGAGAGTGGTTATTTTGGCTTCCAGTTGTGTAGGTTCCAGTCTATTGCTTCTACAAGTCTGGGGGAGGAGGCAAACTTAACAGACAGAGAAAGCACATTCTCTTCATGGCTATATCACAGAGAGCAAAAAGAAAGACTCAAGTGCCTCAATACCTTTCATTGTCACACACTCCAAAGATTATTCAGTAGACCCACCTTTGAAGAGTGTCCTACTTCCCAAACGCAATACATACTGGAAATGAAAGCTTTGACACACGGATCTTTGGAGCCATTTGAGAATAACTATAATATAGCAATGTAGATTGCATTGCAAATCCTATCAACATGACTGACAGACATCAGAACAGGAAGGAGTAAGAACCAACCCTGATCTTTCAATTTCTACGGGTGGCATTATTCACATTTTTCCTTTGGCTGGAACTCCTAGGTTAATACTCAGCAACATTTCCATGATTGGATTTGTACCACACATCCTGTGAGACTCTACCGGATTCCCTTGCCTGCTGGAGTTTTCTCCCAGAAATTTCAGAAGGTAAGGAACATTGGAGAGTGCTTCCAGCCACTCCATCCTCTCTTGCTGGTGAGCTCTGATATGGTCTTAGGCCTTAGTCTTAGTCATGGTCTTAGTCTTAGTCTTAGTCATGAGGATGGCAAATTTTCATCTTCTCATGCCTGCCATCCATGGCCATTATCAGAGATTTCAGTTAATTTCCATCCTTCTGGATCTTTGTCAAATAGCAGCAACTTCCCAAATCTCTGCATCAGCATCTGAGACCCAGTGGTGATCCCTTGGTGATTTCAGCTCTTCCAGGGTTTTTCTGTTTTCCCTAATGAAGCCCATTTTTACTGGAAATACTGAAAAGAACTTTATTTATCTTTAAACCCAGGGATTATTGAAATCCACTTGTCCCTTCTTAAAATAATTTTATTTCATATAATTAGAAAAATCCAGGCACACATAAATCCACAAACAGTAGACCAACATAAATCCTCATGAAAGTTGCACAGAAATGCCTAGGATTTACATTCTCACCAGATTCCAGAGCACTTGTCTTTGTTCCATTTGTAGACAACAGGAAGATGGAGTGTGTAGATAGGGATAAGTAGTCATATACAAGCCCTCCCTCACTAGACTCCACCCATGTTGGTTTCAGATTATAGTTTCTGCCATTCAGAACTATGGTTAAAGAAAACTATTGTCCATGCCACCTAGTCCATAGGATATTGCTATGACCACAGACAGTAAGGAGTCCACAAAATATGAAACATATTTCCCCACTGCATTAATGTAACTTCTGATTAAAAAAATGAGAAAACACACAAAGAAAAAACTGAACCAAACCAAAGAAACAACTAAAAAGGAGCAGAACAATCTGCAAACACTGCAGGGGGAAAGGTTCCAGAAAAAAAAAATTGTGTGCCTCATGTATTGTGGTATCAGCCAGCCAATAACACAGAGGCAGACAGCTCAAAGTTATTTTACGAGTGAGGATATTTCCCTGTAAAATCTTATTTTTATTTCTCTTTCTTCTGCTTTCTCATTTCTCTTCTGACTCTTTTATACTCACCAGCATATTTCAGCATGCCTCTGCCATGTGACAGATAGTGTGCTGGGAGAAAAGATCCACCAAGAAAAGCTGTGCTTACTTTTTTTTTTTTTAATTTTAATGACGAATCTGGAAAGCTTCCCAGATGAAACATTTATTACACTAAATGCATTCTGCTGAAGAGGAAATTGGCCAGAGACACATCAGGCAACTACATGTATTTACAGTATGTTGACCTCTCTTCTTTCCATTTCTGTGAAACATCTGTGAGTGATCTTGCCAACATTTTTGACCTCTAGGACTGGTTATTTGAAATCAGACATTTGAATTTCAGATATGTACCTTCATGTTTATTTAGCCAATGAGCCATCTTTATAAAACAGTTTGAAGTCAAATGCCAGCTTCCCAATTTAATGGAGATTGATGGAAAGTTAGATTTTTGTTTGTTCGCTTGTATTAAAATCATATAATTTGTGAAAAAAAAACAGAAATTCCTTAGGAGTTATTGTGGAGCACACCCCTCCCTCAGTCATACAGCAAAGAGAAGGCTCATTATTCTGCTCAACATTAGCAAAGAATCTTTGGGTATTTCCCCTGAGGCATTAGGCACTTGTTGTTTAAGAGAGAAGACTATTTCATTACACCGATGTGGAAGTGTATGCCCTGCTAAAAATAAAAGACTGTGATATTAATAATAAAAGCTAAGCTTCGGTAGTAAAAAGAATCAAACATTTGTAATGCTCTGAGAAATGAACATTTTTTGATTAGCATGGCTATGTTACAAGTGCAATGTACACCTGACTTCATAGGATAGGTCATTGTCAAAATGTAGGTTTAATAAAACATTGGGTAAATTATCTGAAGGTTATGAAGCATAAGGGAATCCCATGTTTATATATCATCACCTACATACATCACTCTAGATATGCAAATATTGTAATCTCTGAGAACCATTTGAAATCTGAGACATTTCCAAGCCTGGGTATGTGGAATATGGGATACTCAACTTGAATTGGCCTGGTGAGCTTTAAATGACATAAAGATTTGGAGAAGACATGTGAGAGAATAATATTTCCTACCAACATGAGCTTTCAAAGGATAGATTCTCCCCAGGGTCTTACAAAAGTCATTAGACTGCATCAGAGCTGCTACACATATTTCTTACAACTAATTCTATGTTCCATAGACTGAGCTCCATCTCTCTTTTGTGTTGGCTCAGAGTGGAGCTAATAATATAATATACTGCTCATTGCTCCATCAAATTCGACTATATAAGGCCAAAGGAAAAATAGCATATTTGCCACTAGCCATCTGCCCCTATGAAGACCAACTATGAAACTCAGTGGCACTGTGGTTACTCTTGAGGTAAGTGCTGTGCCCTGAAACCCACTGATTTGTCAGATGCACCTGGAGTGGAGGACTGTCAGTCACTCTAATGCAGTGTGATCTTTAGTGCCATGAGATAACCGAAAATTATTTAGTTTTTAAAAAGTTGATTCTGTGACAATTTCCCACATGCATTCTGGATGCCCACCACCACCATCATCTACCTGCCTACCTTTCTCTCAGCCTCCTCACTCTTCTGTATGCATCCCTTTCCAAGTTTCATGACTTTCGGGGTGTGAAGTGTTTGTGTGTGTGTGTGTGTGTGTGTGTGTGTGTGTGTGTGCGCACATCCTATTGAGTTTAATTGGAGCATGTGATTGTTGGGCTACCCATTAAAGCCTTATAGGATAACTATTAGGAATACAACTAAAGGCAATGACTCCCCTTTCTGTAAATTTATCTGTAGGAAACAATTTCTCAGTGAAGGGTAGTTATCTTTGTCTGGCTATTGGTGGGCCCAATTTTGCCCACCACAATCGATTTTTGCACAATCATCTGGTATTGTTGAGAGTCTATGATTGTAACGACTGTGTGGGGAGTAGATGGGCTTTTATAACTGTCCTTCGTATCTCGTGCTTCATGTAGTCTTTCTGCCCCCTCTTTATGTTCCCTGATGCCTTGTTTAGAACTGAGCACTCAAGCTCTGCTTATTCTCAGCATCTTGTGTAGCCACAACTCTCTGCATTAATTGTGGTTTTGTGCCACAAGTTTTCTCTCTAAAATTGGGAGGAATAGAGTTTACCTCATCTAAGAATTGAGAATAAACAAAATGTTGTAAACCAACTGATTACTATGGAAGATGACAAGATTCTTAATAGCTTATCATGATAAATTTACATTCAAAAATCTCATTTCATTCTGCTACCCATCCTTTATAATGCTACCTGATTAGAAGATGGTGGCAGAATTATTATAGCAACATTAAATCCATTTTCTCCGATCTCCTTAGCCCTTTCCAAGTAGTAAGCAGAGAAATATTCACAGGCACAGTGAAAAGCTCACATGCTTTGTGCTTTCCTTTTTGTGGTTAGAATCTAACTTTGTATGTTTTTAATAAAAGGAAAGAAAGTATAGAGAAAATATGATCCATTTTTAAAGAATAATTGATAGAATAAATCATAAGTAGGCAAGGAGTCAAGTAAAATTTCCTTGCATACATTTTATGTGCACATATATTTATTGAAGTTGTATAAAATTAAAGAATCAACTGGGTGTCTGTAATATACACAATAGAGATGCTATTCTGATAGTGTAATATATATATGCTTGTGTGATATGTCTATATCTATATACATAGATATAGATATATATATAATTGCACTATCATATTAGTTGGCAATATTCACCTTAGAACTGCCTCCTTAATGCAGAGTATTTAAGCAACAGTTGGAGGATTATTAAATGCCTTCAGGAAAATCCCTCATCTCAGAGTTGCCTGAGATAAGGATACCAGTTTAGCCTTTTCTGTACTTTAGATGAAATGCAATGATGTGGACCTATAGCATGCTAAAGTCTTTTGTCATTGAACAAATTCCACAGTAGGCAAGGTACCCTGTAAGTCACAGAACATTAAAAAGATCATTCAAGCGAAAGAAAATAATGAACTGGGAGGCTATAAATCTCAAGCACCCTTGGTGACTGTTAAAAATCTGCCAAAATTCACTGTCTAATGATGTGATTCCAATCAACCCAATTTATCAACCTTATGGGCTGATTAAAACTATATTACTTCATTAAGATTAACTCTTTACTTCTGGAAGTTAAGGTTTTGTGAAATAAAACTCCAGATTCATCACCTGGGATCTAGAGACTACAGGTTCTTAACAGAATTTGTGACTCTTAAAACTTTCACCTGATTTATATGTCTATCTTGAAAATACCATGGTATATTTCTTTACAGTTTTAAAAAACATGCATTTATCTTGAAATCAGCACCTATTTTCAGCAAGAGTTCAATTCAGCCTAGAACCAGCTTATCCAGCCCCTCTCACTGAATCTGCAGTCTTAGAGCTCCCTCAGGTATACAATCAGAAAGTGTCTGCTTACATAACAAAGAGGGAGGGGGTCTATTAATTTCTGAAAAGCATTCTTTGTGTAGAAAAAAAGTCTCATTCCACACTTTTTCCACATAAAGATGTGACATTCAAGTCGAAGTGGATGGAATTTGTTTTTATGAATAGAGCCCTTGCTGACCAATCTTTTCTGGGGAGGGTAATGGGCAAATGCTATCCAGATGCGTTCCTCTGGAATGGTTCCCAGTTTGGAGAAGTGAAAACTACTGTACTTGCAGTATAATAAAGGGCTTCAGGGAAACACAATATCCCCTCATATAGCGCAATACCACCCTCCTCCTTTCTGCCTGCTCTTCTAAAGCCAGAGCTGTCATGGAGATCTCTCATGTCACACTGATAACTCAGACTCATCCGGAAAAGTTGATACCTCCCTTCACTCAGCAACAGCAGGAACATAACCAAATCAAAATTGTGTGCAAGTCACATGTCTTCTCAAACCTTAAAACAAAGAGTTTTACCAGTATATATCTCCGTGTTTGTCCACTTAGTAGAAAAAGGGAGAGAAAGCTTCCTCCTTCTCAATTTGGTGCCACATCCTATAGATTCTCTCCAAATTCTAGTTTCTTTGGCCTTCCCTCTGCTGTGGAATCTTCTGCTTGCCTACCGAATTAGCTGTAGTCCATAGTTCTAACTACTGACGAGATGTGGTCCCTAGTTCTAGTTACACTTCATTTCTTTTTGGTCTTTCCTTCCTTCCTTCCTTCCTTCCTTCCTTCCTTCCTTCCCTCCTTCCTTCCTTTTCTTCCTTCTTTCTTTCCTTCCTTCCTTCCTTTATTTCATCTCTTTAATTCTATTTTATATCTATTTTTATATGGCCATCTTTTTACATCTATTATTTTGATACGAACATTTGGGTTTTTGTTTTGTTTTGCTTTGCTTTTTTGGGGGGGGGCCTAGCAACATTGCTTTATATGTATATGTATGTGTATATGTATAATTTTTTTCTGTATGGATTTACAATTACTTGTTCTGATACAGATCTGATATAGCATAAAGAAGTTCCATTGGTCCTAACATCAATCTCCAGACTCTCCTGACAATAACTGGGTGGGGATGAGGGTGATAAACTGAGGATGGAGTCATACTTTTGATTAATATGTCTAATATATAGCTTCTTATAAGAGTCCCATGTAACAATTCTCAATTTCTGTTTTTAAGCAGGATGTAGAGTTCATGCTGTGTACCAAAGTATCATTTTATAGCTAGCAAATTTGATAAAGAAGCACATGTCTAACACATACACTAGCATATAGTTAGCTCAAGACTATGACAAAATATCATAAACTAGGTGAATTAAACAATAAAAGTGTTCTCAAGGCTAAGAAACCTGGAAGTCTAGGATTAAGGGGTCAGCATGTTTGTCCTATGCTACACACCTGTATGTACTTTCTCACTATATTCTGCAAGTCTTTTCTGTAGACAGAAAGATCTTTGATGATTCTTCCCATAAACACACCAACCCCATTGAACTAGACTTAAAAGTTATGAGATCTCATTTATATTTCAGGACTCTTTAGAGGCCCCGTCCCCAGTGCAATCACAGTGAGGGCTCCAGCTTCCATTACAGGGGCATAATTTAACCTACAACTACTAGCAAGACTTTTGTATTTTATGACAAAAATAAAACAAAATAGACAAACACATTGGAATTATTAATAAGGATTACATAAATTCATATATTTTGACAGTTTGACAAATTGTGTTTCTATCTTTAAAGTTTATCCCTAGTTCTGATCTTATAGTCTTTTGCTTATCTTCCCATAAACATTCTCTGATCACCTCAAGCTTACCCTACTCAGCATCTCCATTCTGTTTGCATCATGACACCACCTACTCTCCCCTATCCTGACAGAAGGATGTACTCATGTAAGTCAGAACCCTTGGGAGCTGGCATGAACACATTGTCTCTCGTATCAACATCTGATAAAGAGTTAACCATTGTTTTCACCTCCAAAATGTCAAGTAAATTTTACTCGTGCTCTCTACTTACAGATTCTTGATTTTACTATCATCATAAACATCTACTGTGTTAATATATGAAATTATGGCTAATGAATTACTTCTTAAATACAAATTATGGATGTAGAAGAAAAATGTGGAGATAAAGGTGGATAAAAAGGATAGTACAAGAATGACTGTGATCAAAATACATTTATAAAAATGTTTGCAATTAATATATGTTAATAAAAGAATCATGTAAAATGCTATACTTCTGTTGAGCAATGTTAAGAGATCTTATGAAGCCACAAGAAATACTTTTAAAGTGGATAATCATTATTGTCTTATGAAAGATGCTTCAGTTGTAATTTTCTGCATGTACATTTTATGTCTTTTATGATTTATACAGTACTCATATGTTTTAGTCTATTATATCTGATACTTTATAGTAACAATAGTATGGTTTAGTATATAGTGAATGGAATATAAATGTTTAGATAGAAAATGGAGCGGAATGTTGTATAATATCAATAATACATAGCATTATATGAGAAAACATCTTACATTGTTAAACCACAGTACACTACACTATAGTTTCATATAAACCAATATATAAGGTACTTTGAAACAACCAACACTATTTATTTACCTTTAGTATTTCATATATATATATATATATATATATATATATATACACACACACACACCTTTTCCAACTGCATATCTTATAGAGGGTTAATATCTAAAATATGTAAAAGAACTAAAAAACCCTGAAAATCAAGAAAACAACTAAATTAACAAATTAGGAACAGAACTAAACAGAGAGTTCTGAAAAGTCAAAGCAAATGGCTGAGAAACACTTAAAGAAATGTTTAGCATCATTAGCCATCAGGGATGTACAAATAAAAATTACTTTGCAATTTCATCTTAAACCAGCCAGAATGGCCAAGATCAACACAAACAAATGACAGCTCATGCTGGTGCGACTGTGGTAGAGTGGAGGTCAATTATTCTCGGTGGGTGGGAATATGACATTGTACACACAGTATGGAAGTATTGAGTTCATCAGGAAGCAGGGAACAGATCTACCTCAAAATCCAGCTATACCACATCTGGGCATCTGCCAAAAGGACTTACATCTTACTACTGAGACACTTGCTCATTCATATTCATTGTAGCTCTATTCATAATAGGCAACAATTGGAAACAACCAAGATATCCCTCACCAGAAAAATGGATAATAAAAATGTGGTGCTTTTACACAATGGAATGGTATTTAGCTCTTAAAAACAAACAAAATTATTAAATTTGTAAGTGAATAGATGAAAACTGGAGAAAAATTATCCCAAGTGAGTTAACTGAGGCCATAAAAACACATATTTACATAATCTCCTGTATATGAATATAAACAATAAAGCCTCTGATAGGCATGTTATAATCCACAAAATCACAATGGTTAGGTATCATGTGCAGGACATTTCCCAAGGAAGAGGAAATATAATATATAGCTAGAAAGAGACAGGATGAAGACCAGATTGGGAAATTAAATGGGACGGTGAGAGAAGATGGGAGGAGCAGCTAACACTAAGGACCATTTGAGGTATCATATGGAAGTTTTCTATAGTAGAAGCATCTTAAAATTTATATGTATATGAAGGAACACTAAATAGAGTCACCAAATAATGAGGGAGATAATGCTCCAACTAGATATCTTTTGCCACTAAGTGAAATCTCCAAGGTCAGAGACAAGTTATGTCTAATTTAGCTTTTAGCCAAAGGGGTTACATGAAAATGCCCAAGGAGCTGACTATTAATTGCCTGCCACAAACTGGTGGTAAGTCTGTATTGCTGAATACATCACTTACATGTCTCACTAAACATAGAGAAGTTAAACTGTTGTCCACCTAGAGCCTTCATCCCTACTTTCATGGTACTGAAGTCTTCTCTGCATGCTATCTATTGGTGAAAGGAAACAACCAAAACAGATACAAAATTTGTGATCTACAGCAATAACCTGACTGCATGTTATGCTGGTGCAATCATGGCAGAAATGTTGTGAGAATAACCAACCACTCTCTGAAAGGATTTAAGGTCCATACCATGAGATAAAGCCCATGGCTGACACTACTGAGTTGTCTAAGAACTGGAGAATAGATAGGCTATATGCCTAGGTGATGTCAAATACCATTGTTCTGCTAACGGAACATAACAATAAAAATGCTCCTAGTGACATTTCACTCTACACATAGATCAGCACCTTTCTTAGATATCATCAGAGAAGCTTCATCTTGCAGTAGATAAGAACTAACACAGAGACCCACAATTGGACAAGGTGAAGAGATTTTGAGACTTTGCCTCAGTCCTAAATAGGATTGTCTTTATCAACCACTTCCCTTCAAGGTTCAGGGAGCTATGTAGAAGAGGAGATGAAAAGATATTGAAAGCCAGAGGAGATGTGCCAGTGAAGTTGTGTTTTCCAGATGCAAGAATGACATATTTGAATTCACAGAGACTGAAGCAGCATGCACAGGGCATGCATATGTTCAAGTCAAAAGAAGTCCCAACACTGAGAGGGAAGCAGATACAAATGCCCATACCTAACTAAGATCCTATCTCAACTGACAACCACTTGCAAGGGAAACATTAGTTCTCTGCAATGAACTCAGTGTATTAACCACACTTAAGGCCAACATTAAACAAACTCAATGATATTTTTGTAGACTTTTGCCTCATATTGCTTTCTTTAGACATTTTTTTTCTTTCTTGTCTTTCTCATTTTTTAAATTGTAGTTTCCAATTCTGTGTTTTTATGTGTTTTGTTTTGGTATGTGTACTTTTTGTTTTTTTCTGTTCTGTTTTCTTGCCTGTATGTTTTATAAAAAGAGGAAGAAAAGGAAATGGCATAGAGGTGGGTGGCTTGGAGGTGGGGAAGATCTTGAAGAAGTTGGGAACGGGGTACTTGTCATCAGGATATATTGTATGAAAATATTTTCAATAAAAAATGTTATATTTTAAAAGAGATATCTGAAAGTTGTGTTTACACTTTAAACATTTTTGTTCTTATCCTTAGAACATAAGTGGATCTCTCTGAGATAAATTCTGCAAAGGATTGTTAAGGATTTATGTTATTTGTCATTAGAACAAAATTTCTCATAGCTTTAGATTGTTTGATATGAAAAGTGAGAACATGTCTCTGAACCCACGAAAGTTTTTCACAATTCAGGAGGAGACATTTTGTTGCAGTATTTATTTGGAAATCTTAGCAGATTACACTTTAACAATAAAAATATTTGTGAAGACTATAAGCTACTTCCTCAGAAGAAGAGGACAGAAGAAATGTTCTTACAATCATAAAAGCAGATATAAAATAAAATCACCAGGAAGGCCTTCCTATGGCAACTTGATAGTTCCAGGAAAAATAAGAAGCAACAAACAAAATTTCATATCATTTTTATAAGTCTAATGTAAGTCCAGTTTTTGAATGAAAGTTTGTTTACCTAAAATGTATAAACTCCAAATGAACAAAAACGCAGGAACAAAGTTCAAAAAAAGTATACTTGTGAGATATTGGAGTAATGAAAACAATGATGTGGCATGTACTCTTACCTAGAAAAATAAGATCCTCCTGCCAGAAAATATTGATGAATGAGAAATTCTTGTAACTTTTAAGTAGATATACAATTAAAATCATATCATCAGAAATAAGGTGCAATTTGGAAGTGGTAAATATTCTAAATAGGCTAATGAGTATGTATAAGTAATAAATAACTTTAGGCTTTCTTTTTCTGTGTGCTCACATGAAAAATAAATATAGTGTTCAGTTATTCCAAGGTATACTTGAGAAATCCCTGGAAGAACTTGATATAGATTGAGGAGATGAAACAATACAAGATACACGCTGTGGTTCTGAACCATGGCTCATAAAAACCACGTGGGACATAGTAAGCTCTTGGTTAAACTTGTACTCTGGTTATTTTTTTTTTTTTCAGTTTGACATTCAATCATGGTATAGTCATGGGTTCTAACTCTCCTATGGCCCATCAACAAGCTAGGAAATATTTCTACAAGGAAGAAAAGAACAAAACATATAAAGGAATGGAAGGATTTTTCCTAAATCCTCAAGTTTCAGTGTGTGAATCCTACGAGCCTGTAAATGGCTCCACATAGCATCCTTTTTTGCCAGTCATTTATCATGTTCAGAAATTCCTGGTGTTGAAGCAGCCTGCAGTAGGCCTTAGAATTACTGTGGACAGTGATTTTTCTCTGGATATAACTCAAAACTGGCTTCAATAAAAGATTTTTAATACGTAATTTAAAGCAGGACATTTCAAAGTAATGTGTGCTTAGTCTAAAATCTGCACTACCAGATATAGTAAGTGGCAAAAACAGAATTTCCCCTCAGAAAGTATGTCCTAACATGCTCCAATGGGAGCATGTTATGCTTCCAGTGGGAGACTTTCCCGACATTCAGACTAGCTTTCTCATTCTATGACATCATCATGTCTGATAAAGACATCACAGACCTAATGCATTCTACATACTGATTATAATGTCCACTCAGTATGATGCCATTAGTGCATTATATATTAGGTATTCTGTGGGGTGCCAAGAAAGCAAACCATGTTTGTAATCTAATTTATATCAAACTATAATTAATATAACACCAAAAATATAGTACAGAACATATTGCTATCTCTAGTATGTAAAAGAGATCTGATTTGCTGGTTTTTACAGATAGATATTGAAAATACAACAACACATGTTTTGTTTTGTTTTGTACCAGGCCAGAAGATAGACAACTAATGTACTAGGATAAGCATGAGAATATAACTGTGAGAATAAGACATGAAAGGTGAATTCTTCCTGAGAGAGGACAGTTGTGTTAACTTGAGAAACATACACAGTCATGCTAAAAAAGCACTAAAAGCCATTATCCCTGAGCTGAAAAGGAAAACAGAGGAGTCACAAAGACAGGAGAAATGTAGAAGTATCAAATCTAGAGAGACTGATTATAAAAGAATTATTGAATACTATAGAGCTTTTTCTATTCTCTTTGCAGTTATTAGACACCTATATGTAAGTTCTTGAAAAGCGTACACTTCTGGTTACATACATTCTGAAGCATATCTCTTTATTGGCATGTGAGAGGCAAATTTTAAACAGGATATCTGAAGAGTTTCTATTTCCTTCTACTTCTTAATCCATCACAGGTTAATTTCAGGGAGGGTTACAATTATGAAATTTTCATTTGAACAAACATAAGTATCTTGGAGTTTGTACATATGTCTAGGGATTATAATGAGTTCTAGGATTTGTGTAGAGCCTGGACAACATGCACATAGGAGAAACACAGAGGCATATATCAGATTTATGTGCAGCTTTCTCTATGATGCAGTAAGTAATAATTGATCTTTTTTATTGAATATTTTATGTATTAACATTTCAAATGTTATCCCATTTCCCAGTTTCCCTTCTGCAAACACCCTATCCCAACCCCCTCCCCCCATTTTATGTTGGTGCTCCCCCACCCATCACCCACTCCCCTTTTACCACCTGGCATTCCCCTATATAGGGGAATTGAGCCCTCACAGGGCTAAGGGCTTCTCCTCCCACTGACAGCAGATAAGGCCATCCTCTGCTGCATATGCAGCTGAAGCCATGGGTTCGTCCATGTGTACTCTTTGGCTGGTGGTTTAGTCCCTGGGAGCTCTGGGAGGTCTGGTTGGCTGAAATTGTTGTTCTTCCTATGGGGTTGCAAACCCCTTCAACTCCTTCAGTCCTTTCCCTTGCTCCTCTATTGGGATCCCCATGGTCAGTCCAATGGTTGAGTGTGAGTGTCCACATCTGTCTTTGTCAGGCTGTGGCAGAGCCTCTCAGGAGACACCTATGTAAGGCTTTAGACAGCAAGCACTTCATGGTGTCCATAATAGCGTTTGGGTTTGGTGTCTGTCTATGGGATGAATCCCCAGGTGGGGCAGCCTCTGGATGGTCTGTCCTTCATTCTTTGCTCCATACTTTGTCCCCGTATTTCCTTTAGACAGGAGCAATTCTGGGTTAAAAATTTGGAGATGAGTAGGTGGGCCCATCACTCAACTGGGAGCCTGCTTGATTGTAAATGATCATTTTGATATGTTCTTGAATTCAACTTGCAAGAATTTTATTGAGTATCTTTGCTACCACCAGAACAATTCCCCCATTGCTACACACGTCTGTTCAATTTCCCAACTCTGTATATCATCCCCATCTCCTTCCATATCTGATCCTTCAATCCCTTTTCTCCTCTCCCTCCTCTCTTCCTTCTAAGTCTCTTCCACTCTATACCTCCTGTGAGTATTTTATTCCCCCTTCTAAGAAGGACTAAAGCATCCACACTTTGGTCTTCCTTCTTCTTGAGCTTCATATGGTCTGTGAGTTGTATCATGGGTATTCCAAGCTTTTTCCTAATATCCACTAATCAGTGAGTACATACCATGTGTGTTCTTTCGTGACTCTGTTAACTCACTCAGGGTAATATTTTCTAGTTCCATTTTTTTGCCTAAGAATTTAATGAAGTCATTGTTTTTAATAACTGTCTAATACTCCATTGGGTAAATATACCAAATTTTCTGTATCCATTCTTCTGTCATGGGACATCTGGCTTCTTTCCAGCTCTGGCTATTAAAAATATAGCTGCTATGAACATAGTGGAGCATGTGTCCTTGTTATATGTTGGAACATCTTTTGGGTATATGCCCAGGAGTGGTATAGCTGGGTCCTCAGGTAGTACCATGTCCAGTTTTCTGAGAAAGCATCAGACTGATTACCAGAGTGCTTGTACCAGCTTGCAATCCCAACCAACAATGGAGAAGTGTTCCTCTTTCTCCAGATCTTCCAGAGCATCTGCTGTCATCTGAGTTTTTGATCTTAGGTATTCTGAATGGTTTAAGGTTGATCTTAGGTATTCTGAATGGTTTAAGGTGGAATCTCAGGGTCGTTTTGATTTGCTTTCCACTAATGACTAAGGATGTTAAACTTTTCTTTTTGGGTGCTTCAAGGCCATTTACATTCCTCAGTTGAGAATTCTTTGTTTAGCTCTGTCCCACATTTTTTAATAGGCTTATCAGGGTCTCTGTGGTCTAACTTCTTCTCTTTTTTAATACTTTATTTATATTTCAAATGTTTTCCCTTTTCCAGATCTCCCCTTTGGAAACTCCCTACCCCATACCCCCTCCCTTCCCTCTATGAGGGTATTACCCCACCCACCCACCCACCCACTCCAGTCTTCCCTCCCTGGCATTCCCCTATACTGGGACATCTGACACTCTCAGACACAAGGGCCTCTCCTCCCACTTATGGCGAACAAGGCCCTCCTCTGCCACATATGTGGCCAGCACCATAGGTCTCTCCCTATGCATTCTTTGGTTGGTGGTCCAGTTTCTGGGAGCACCAGGGGGGGGCCTGAGCAGTTGACACTGTTGCTCCCTCCCCATGGGGTTGCAAACTCCCTCAGCTCCTTCAGTACCTTCTCCAACTCCTCTACCTGGGACCCTATGCTTAGTCTAAAAGTTGCTGTGAATTGAATCATGGGTATTCTGAGCTTTTGGGCTAATATCTGTTTATCAGTAAGTACACACCATGCTTGTTCTTTTGTGACTGAATTACCTCACTCAGGATGATATTTTCAAGTTCTATCCATTGGCCTGCAAATTTCATGAAGTCATTGTTTTTAATAGCTGAGTAGTATTCCATTGTGTAAATGTACCACATTTTCTGTATCCATTCCTCTGTGGAGGGACATCTGGGTTGTTTCCAGCTTCTGGCTATTATAAATATGGCTGCTGTGAACATAGTGGAGCATGTGTCCTGATTACATGTTGGAGCATCTTCTGGGTATATATCCAGGACTGGTATAGCTGGGTCCTCAGGTAGTATTATGTTCATTTTACTGAGGGTCCGCCAAACTGATTTCCAGAGAGGTTGTATCAACTTGCATTCCCACCAGCAATGGAGAAGTGTTCCTCTTTCTCCACATCCTCACCAACATCTGCTGTCACCTGAGTTTTTGATCTTAGCCATTCTGACTGGTGTGAGGTGAAATCTCAGGGTTGTTTTGATTTGTATTTTCCTGATGACTAAGGATGTTGAACATTTCTTTAGGTGCTTCTCAGTCATTCGAGTTTCCTCAGTTGAGAATTCTCTGTTTAGCTCTCTTCCCCATTTTTTGACAGGGTTATTTGGATCTCTGGAGTCTAGCTTCTTGAGTTCTTTGTATACATTGGATATTAGCCCTCTATCAGACGTAGGATTGGTAAAGATCTTTTCCCAATCTGTAAGTTGCAGTTATATCCTATTTACAGTGTTCTTTGCCGTACAGAAACTTTGTAATTTTATGAGGTCCCATCTGTCGATTCTTGATCATAGAGCACAAGCCATTGGTGTTCTGATCAAGAAATTTTTTCCCTATACTCATGTGTTCTAGATTTTTCCCCACTTTCTCTTCTATTAGATTCAGTGTATCTGGTTTTATGTGGAGGTCCTTGATTCACTTGGACTTGAGCTTTTTACAGGGAGATAGGAATGGATCAATTCGCAGTCTTCTACATGTAGACCACCAGTTGAACCAGCACCATTTGTTGAAGATAAGATCTTTTTTCCACTGTATGGTTTTAGCTCCTTTGCCAAAGATCAAGTGTTTGGGTTCAATTCTGGGTCTTCGATTCTATTCCATTGATCTACCTGCCTGTCACTGTACCAATACCATGCAGTTTTTATCACTACTGCTCTGTAGTACAGCTTGAGGTCAGGGATGCTTCCCCTAGAAGTTCTTTTAGATAGATTTTTTTTTTTTGCTATACTGGGTTTCTTGTTATTCCAAATCAATTTGAGAATTGCTCTTTCTAAGTCTATGAAGAATTGAGTTGGAAATTTGATGGGGATTGCATTGAACCCATAGATTCCTTTTGGCAAGACGGCCATTTTTACTATGTTAATCCTGCCAATCCATGAGCATGGGAGAGCTTTCCATCATCTGAGGTCTTCTTCTATTTCTTTTTATAGAGACTTGAAATTCTTGTCATACAGATCTTTCACTTGTTTGCTTAGAGTCACACCAAGATACTTTATATTGTTTGTGATAATTGTGAAGAGTGTCATTTCCATTTCTTTCTCATCCTGTTTATCCTTCAAGTATAGGAAGGTTATTGATTTATTTGAGTTAATGTGATATCTGGTCACTTCGCTGAAGTTGTTTATCAGCTGTAGCAGTTCTGTGGTGGAGTGTTTCGTGTCACTTAAATATACAATCATATCATATGCAAATTTCCCTAATTTTGTTCTCAGCCTGTTTATCCTTTCAGTAGAGGAAGGCTCCTAATTTATTTAATTTTATTTCCTGCCACTTTGTAATATTTCTTTTATAAAATTGGGTGACCTTGTATTTCAAGCATAGATGTTCAGAATAGAGAGTTCATCTTGATATATTTCTCCTTTGATGGGTATGAAGTGTCCTTCCTTATCTTTTTTGATAACTACTAGTTGAATGTTGATTTTATTCAATATTAGAGTGGCTACTCTTGCCTGTTTCTTGGCTACAGTAGCCTTTGCTGGCATTTGTGTTCTCATAATGTCTGTATGACATCTGCCCAGGATCTTCTGTCTTTTTGTGTCTCAGTTGAGAAGTCTGGTGTAATTCTGATAGGTCTGCCTTTATATGTTACTTGACCTTTTCCCCCTTAATGCTTTTAGTATTCTTTCTTTGTTTTGTGCATTTTGTATTTTGATTATTATGTAATAAGAAGAATTTCTTTTCTGGTCCAATCTATTTGAGGTTCTGTAGGCTTCTTCTATGTTCATGGGCATCTCTTTCTTTAGGTTAGGGAAGTTTTCTTCTATAATTTTGTTGAAGATATTTACTGGTCCTTTGAGTTGGGAATCTTTGCTCTCTTCTATACCTATTATCCTTAGGTTTGATCTTTTCATTGTGTCCTGGATTTCCTAGTTTTTTGTGATCAGAGTTTTTTGCATTTTGCATTTTCTTTGACTGTTTTGTCAACATTTTCCATGATTTCTTCTGCACCTGAGATTTCTCTTCAATCTCTTGTATTCTGTTGGTGATGCTCACATCTATGACTTTTGATCTCTTTCCTAGGTTTTCTGTCTCCAGGGTTGGCTCCCTTTGTGAATTCTTTATTGTTTCTATTTCATTTTGAGGGGGGTTCCTGGATGGTTTTGTTCAATTCCTCCACTTGTTTGACTTTGCTTTCCTGTAATTCTTTAAGGGATTTTTGTGTTTCCTCTATAAGAGTATCTATCTATTTACCTGTGTTCTCCTGTATTTCTTTAAGGGAGTTATTTATTTCCTTTTTAAAGTTCTCTATCATCATCATGAGATATGATTTTAAATTAGAATCTTGCTTTTCCACTGTACTGGGCTTGCTGTGGTGGGAGAACTGGACTCTGATGATGCCAAGTAACCTTGGTTTCTGTTCTTAGGTTCTTGGGCTTGTCTCTTGCTATTTGTTTATCTATGGTGTTAGCTGGTCTTGCCCCCTCTGACTGGGGCTTGTCCCTCCTGTGAGCCTGTGATCTTAGGTATGTCAGCACTCCTGGAAGACCAGTTCTCTCTATGCATGATTTGGATACAGAGAGCTGTGGCACAGGCTTATCTTTGGGGCATAGATGGAAACCGGAAGGATCCTGTACCTGGCTGCTCTGCAGTTCCTGTGCCCTGGTTTTCCGGGCAGGTACCTGTTGGGCCAGCTATTAGAGCAAAAGTAGTGGTCTCATCTATGACCTTGGGTATGTCAGCACTCCTGGGATTCTAGCTCTGTCTGGGTGGGATTTGGCTTTGGAGAGCTGTGGCACAGGCTTATCTTCAGGGCACAGGACACAGAAGCATAATTAATCTTAATTGTTCTCAGGTTACTCTTAAAAGACATGTATCAAGTAATCAGATTCTTACAACAGGTCTTTATTCTTGTAATAAAATGAACCCAAAGGGCAGTGAACTGAAGAAGATCCCTTTACCAATAGTTTTTTTCTTCGGATTCTGGAACATAAATTTATGATATACATTAGTAAAATTTTGTGGGTATTTTATAAGGCAAATATTTTAAATATTTTATTTGCTTTCTATGTTAAGTCAATGCTGTGATAATTCTGTAAAATTATTGATGGGTGAGCTTAGGAGATGTTACATTCTCAAAGAAAAACAGAATGAATGGATCGTCTGTTGTACTAAGCCATGAATAGTGGTAAGGAAACAGTAGTGAAGTGCACCGATGGGTGAGAGGAGATTCCTTGGCTTTGTTTGCTCAATTCCAAAACAACCAGCTTATGTTTCCTCATCTATCTTTCCAGAGCCATATCACATCAAAGACTGCCTTTCTCCTTTTCCTGGTCATTCATATCTTAGTAAATTTGACAATAAGACAACAAGCCCCTCCAGACTTAGGAGTTCACTGTGTAGTTTAAAAAGAGGCCCTAATATAAAATAGCACAAGACACAGCATCTTCAGTGCTTCATCTACATCCTCACATTTATACAATATCTGGGCTTGCATTTGGAGAAACTGGCTTTATTCACCATTCAGTGTACGTGATGAGTACAACCATCAATGACTTAATGATATCATTTGGAACATAAGAATGCATCTATTTTTAATCATGACAACTATTGTAACTAGTGAGTTGATAAGCATGAGTGATATTGATATCTCCATGCACACTTGAAAGCTTGCCTTGATTTTTCATGTTAAACATCCATCACTTGATATTCAGAGAAATCCTAACTTAATTATCAATGTGTATATCCCTTTTAGGAAAAATTATTTACTAATTATTTATCCAAGATTCAAAATCTCTGTCCTTAAGTGATATCCAGCACATTGCCCTGTCCTCAGAGCTGTTTTCTTTCTGAGACTTCTAAGAAATTTGTCAAATTTTCAGGCCTTTTTAATCCTTGACCTATTCACTGAAACTACTAAATACATGAAAAAAAAATCCTAGTACAGGCATCACTGCATCATTTCAGAACTTAGGTGTATCTGAATTGAGTGTGACATCATGGATATTCATTGATGAAATGTGGACAAAGGCTATTAACTTTGTTCATGTGACCCACAGTTTTCATCAGAGAGTAACATTAAATTTAAATTAATGGGTTAGATAATAATAGCCCTTTAATCATTCACCATCCTCCCCAATTATTCCATTTTGTTTAATTCATGAAATGACTATACTGTGGCAAAGAAAGGTGTAATGGCATGGGATAGAATTAGCAGTTATAGTAATTTTAATTGATAATGATAAAAATATTTAAGTATATAATTTTTAAACTAGAAATGGGGATTTTTGTAGTTTAGAATTATTATGAGGTATAAAAAATAAGCATATTAGTCTGACAATATTATTGGTCTTTGGAAGCATATGTGTTAAAATATAGATCTCTTTTCTACTCTTTTTACGTGTTCTCCAAAGCAGATCATATGGATAATTCCAACTTACAGGTGAGCTAGGGAGATATAATATTTCATCATCCAATTCCAGTTTAGTCCATCACAGTAGGAAAATTGAACTTCTAGATTAACAACCTTCTTCCCCTTTACCATTCATTCCTTCTTTGTCTTGTAAATGTCCTTATCAAAAACAAATAAATAAAAGGATATTCACTACTACACACAGGAAGCCTGATAACATAGTGGTTTGTCATAACTGTAGAAATACATAGTCAGTTTGTCCTATAAACATATGGGACTTTTTAAAGAGAAATAATATTCATGCTTTATTTATTTTCTGGAAAGTATGTAGATCAAGATATTTATGCCCTACATGAATAGAGCTTAAAACATTTTATTGTCTAGTATATAAGCCTCAGATTGAATTATTTCAAGATTTTAGAGAATGATACTTTGTTTTCTAGAATGTACTTTCAGTAAGATAGCCTTTGAATAGAGTGGAAAAATTAAATGTTAATTTATGTGGTGGAAATTTTTAGGTAGTCAACATTCATATTTCTGTGCAATTGATAGTGATTTGGAGATGGAGAAATAAACATGTGAGTATTTAGTTCATACCAGTTATGTTCCATGCACTTTAAAGAAATTTGTAAGATGATTTTGCATATTTTAAACATCTTATTCATTGTGCTACAATAAATATCCTAAAATGATAAAGTATTTTTCATCTATAGTTAAGAACCACACTCTGTCCTATAGATTTTACATATTTTACATATTTCTAATATTATATTCTGCCTGTGAAATCAGAATTCTGCCTGTGAAGGTAGGCAGCCCTACCCTTGCTTATCAATGAATTTATTTAAGAATTACTGATCAGAATACCTATTGATTGATTCTTCCACTGTTTTCTGAAATAAAATTATAATTGAGAGTTTATTTTGCATCAAAATTTCAAGGTTAATATTTATAATGAGTTAACATAGGTACTGAGAACTGAACTCAGGTCCTCTGCAAGAGGACCAAGTCCTCTTAACCATTGAGCCAATTTTCTAGGCTTAGAATTAATCTTTAATCTGTGACACGTAATCAGTAATTATCAGCAAAGTTCAAATGATCTTATTTTGCGCCTATATTTATGGATGTGATTTAATTTTCAATGAATGTGAAAAATGTTAATTTTTCATTGACTATAATATTGACTATAATATTTATTTCTATTAATCATATGGATGCATAGAGAGGAGAGAATATGTGTCCAAGGTATTTTCTATTTCATGATATTTTTCTCTTTTTATATGTTATTAAAGCCCACATATCTATGAGAGATTTTTCTTGACTAGATCATTTAAAGCTAGACTGCCCACCCTAGATCAAGGTCATAGCTTTTGCTTTTGCCCTGCTTGCCTTAATTCTCACTAACAAGTCCATTCCATCACTGGCATTAGAGACTTTTGGGAGATTCCACCATATACTGAGGACCAATTGAGATGTCCAGCCTTGTGAACTGGATTCTGGTCAAGAACTATTGAGCTTTTGATCTTTCTGGTAGTAAATAGCCATTATTGAACTAGCTGGGTCACAGCGTGTAAGTCTCAGGGATAGCTTCATTGATTATAAAACCTAAATCGATGCTGTGTTTGTGTTTGTTTGGTTGGTTGGTTGGTTTTTGCCATTTACACTTTATCCGTTTTACCCCAGCCTTCTTTCTCCTCTCATGGTAGAAACTTTGTTTTCTTCTTCTTTTCTTAAATTTTTAGTTTAAAGTTTCATTTATTTCTTTACTATATCTTGTTTCTTGATAGATCTGCAAGGATTTAACACAAATACTGTTCAAGTAGGACTATGCACATTCCTCAATTCTAAACTAGCAAAAATATACTGTGAAGAAAAGATGTAAGCAAGGACAGAATGGGGCCATTTGGCAATGCTTTGTAAGGTTGTCGTGCCAATAAAGTCTTAGTTTTCTCTTGGTGCAATGTTGTACAAAGGTTATCATCTTACAGTTCTATAGGTCTATAATGTGGGCTGTTTTGGCTAGCTTTCCTGCCCAATTTTTCCTAAAGCAATAGATAAGGCATGACTCAAATAAAGTCTTAAGAAAATAAATTTAGCAGAATTCATTCAAAGCTTATGAAGGGGTTTGCTATCAGCATATACACACAAAAAGCCCTGTCCTGTAACGTTTGCAGTTTGAAAAACATGCTGTAGCATGTTTTACAGTATATGTGTGTGTTTGTGTATCTCTCTCTCTCTCTCTCTCTCTCTCTCTCTCTCTCTCTCTCTCTCTCTGTGTGTGTGTGTGTTCTTCTTGCTGTCCACAGAGTTCTATAGTTTGATGGTGTTCCTCAATTTTGGACAATTCTATGACTATTGCATGAAACAAACAAGCCCACATGATCTGCTAGGTATGAGTCATGTTTTGATGTTTGTTATGTCTTCCCAATTTATCTCCTTCACATTTGGTCTTTTAGAAAGCATTGTGATTTTGTTGTTTCTTTGTGGAATGTGAACATGATGTACTGAATAAAACATAAGCAAGGTCATCAGCCCCACAGTTTGGGGTAGTGCAAGGGGCTAACTCCTTTCCTTTGTTCCCTATGTCTGTTTCTTCAGTTGCCCTTAGGTTTCTCTAAAGAGGAGACTTAGATAGGCAAGTCTTAAAATTATTTGGCATATTTAGAAATGTGTTTTGTGGCCCGGAACACTGTGGCACATGGCTTTAATCCCAGCACTATGAAGGCAAAGGCGAGTCACTATTGTATGTAAAAATTTCTTTCTCCATTGATGGACATTCACTTGTAATATGTAGCTGAGACTTTAGAACTCCTGTAAGTAAACCTTCAGAACTGTGGCTCCCTCTTAAAATTGGCTTCCATGGTATGGTTAATGTCATGATTGTCCTCATTTTTGCCTCCTGCAATTGATCAAAGATGAATGGCAAGTTGGCTAGATTTCCCTCCTAAACACTGGCCCCATAGCTGGCATCCATCCTAGAAAACTGGAATTTTTGTTTCTCCTTTATTTCTAACTTTGGAGTTAGTAGTTTCCTATGATAAGCAATTCTCTAATGTGCCAAAAAATTATCTTTTGTTTTTCCAGCTCATTTCTAGAGATGACCAGACAGATCAGAGATTGCATTTTGTTTGCACTTGAAGTTGGATAACCTTAGTTCATCTTTACAATTTGAAGTACATATTTTAAAGTTTATTTACCTAAGGACACATACAATTATTTTTACACTGTATAGTATATTATTATGAAAGTTTCTCATTTTATTTTTTTTACAGATACATTGGATGATTTATCCATTTTAAATCATATTGACCAATATGTTGGCTGTTCTCCTACATTTTCAATTACCTTGAATATTCTTTTATCAGAGTTGTAGGGTGTGTGTGTGTGCATGCACACACACACATACAAACACACACACATTTACATATACATATGCATATACATATACATACACATAGATAGATAGATAGATAGATAGATAGATGGTCTAGATCTAGGATGTAGATATAAGAGTTTATCCATGTTACAAATTTATAAAAGCAGAATTGCATAGAATCAAGGTATAAAATTTTTAACCATTCCAGGCTTCTCTTACAATTATATGTACTACTATCACATACAGAAAGACTTTTCCTACAAATATCTTTGCATGAACACTGGGGGCATTCTTACTGTCTTTGTTCCTTTTGCCTTTTCAGTTCACTACTGAACACATCAGGAAGCCAATAACAAAAAATCTTTATGTAAAGGTGAACTGTAGGATAAAGAACAGGGTAAATAATGGAGAGAAGCTAATAAGTAGGGTAAGCGAAAGAAAACCAAGAAATTAGTATACCAACTTATGTGCCTGTCAACAATGTTTAGATGTATCTATAAATGTATTTCCCTGGCACATTTAATAAATGTTACTGTCATGCATAACTCATCAACTCCAATTTTTGCTGCCCATTTATTCCTGGGTGTAGAGCCAATTACTAGATTACGGTCAATGAACTAAGAGACATATCCTTAGAGACTCTCCTCCAATCCCCTGGAAGCCATCAGCTGTTCATAGCTCATCAGAAGGATGAGTGACTGGAAAGTGGGGAATTGTGGGTGGATCTGGGAGGAGTTGGTGAAGAAATTGGGAGTTAATATATCAAATTACTGTGTATGAAATTATCCAAAAATTAATAGAGGTTTTTAAAAATGCTTTTGATGCCAATGATGCAATTATACATTGATTCTTAAATTTTAAAAGCAGTTGGATGTCTTTTCATAATTTAAAATCTTCTAGTTTGGCATATCTCTGCATTCTTATTTTCTTTCTATCTTCCACTGCTTGTCTAATTGTGTTTTTCTGTATAACTTATAAACACAATACTATTTATATATATATTAATAATTATGTAATATATTATATAACTATAATATTATGTTAATAAACATGTGTAAACAATTTTGATGTTTATTTATATGTGTGTGTATAAACTTATATGCAGATCTAAAATTTCCTGGTACTAAACATGTGGCATAGGCAATATGTAAAAGTTGTCTTTCTTTACTGCCTCATGAATTGCTGTGCATTGCTTAGAACATTTAATTCTCTACACATCTTGTTTTTAACTTCTACAAAGTAAATTTTGACTATGTATTCTTTGTAGATTGCTTTTCTCTTGGCCTGTACACAAAGTTCTTTTGTACCCAAGATTATTTTTTTCCATTGGATGAACATGTAAGTTGTACTTCACAAAGCTATAGTTACAGTTTTCTTTCCACTCAATCTGTTTGAAAGTTTTCAAACAAAAGATCAAATCAAAAATATCACAAAAAATCCTGTGTGTTTCTCCTTATAAGTCATTTTATTAATATAAATTGAGATTATGTTGTAAGATACATACAAATTTGACTTGCATTGTTGGCTGATTACTTTTCTATTTCTCCCTTATTTATGACATCTTTTGAGCTTTAATCTCATTTCACTTTATATAATTATTTCAATTTATATTAATAACCAGCTTTGATTTCATTCTAGAGTCCTCCCTTAGCATCTCTTTTCCCTTTAATGATTTTTGTGCTGTAATCTTCATATGATTTTATGATAAAAATTATATTTCAGAATCTTTTCCATTTTATCGATAAATTTAAATGTTTTAGGCTTATTTAAATTGCAATATATTTTCAAATTCTCTCTTCATCATTTTTATTAAGTTTCCTACCTATATTTGATGGTTTTCCCCTTCTGTTCTATTTTAGCCTAGAAGCATCAGTTTCATGTCTATATTGCTTAATTATAGACTGTATAGAAAAATCTAAAACTGTGTCATCATGCTTAATATTCACACAGATTCTGACTATATACCTATCCACTGTTCTTTTGCCATTTTCTCAAGTTTTTTCTAATTCATAATTTTCATGGCATATGACAGAAACATGATGATAGATATTAATTAAATAAATTCACATGCATTGTACTAATTGTTGCATTCTTTATTAAACAAATAACATTGAAGGTTTTAGATGGCTACCATATTTATGTGATTTTTTTCAACTGGGCAATAACTCAGAGTGCATGTTCCTTGCTATTTTTTTATTGGATATTTCATGTATTTACATTTCAAATGTTATCTCCTTTCTTAGTTTCCCCTACGGAAACCCTTGTCCAATTCCCCTCCCCCTGTTTCTATGAGGGTGCTCCCCTACCCACCCACCCACTCCAACCTCACTGCCCTGGCATTCCTCTACACTAGGGAATCGAACCTTCACAGAACCAAGGACCTCATTTCTGACTAATGCCAGACAATGCCATCCTCTGCTTCATATACAGCTGGAGAAGCCATGAGTCCCTCCATGTGTGTTCTTTCGTTGGTGGATTAGTTCCTGAGAGCTCTGAGGGATCTGGTTTGTTGAAATTGTTGTCCTTCCTATGGGGTTGCAAACCCCCTCAGCTCCTTCGGTTCTTTCTCTAACTCTTACATTGGGGTCCTCATGTTCAGCCCAGTGGTTGGCTCTGAGCATCTATCTCTGTATTTGTCAGGCTCTGGCAAAGCCTCTCAGGAGACAGCTATAACAGTCTCACTCAGCAAGTACTTCTTGGCATCCACAATAGTGTCTGGGTTTGGGGTCTATGTATGGGCTGGATCCCCAGGTTGGGCAGTCTCTGGATGGCCTTTCCTTCAGTCTCTTCTCTATAGTTTATCCCTGTATTTCCTTTAGACAGGAGCCATCCTAGGTTAAGTATTTTGATATGACTCTGTGGCCCCATCCCTCAGCCTGGGATTTTGCCTAACCTCCGGATATGATCTCTACAGATTCCCCCTCCCCTTTGTTGGGCATTTTGGCTAATCTCATCCCTGTTGGGTCCTGGGATCCTCTTGCTTTCCTGGCATCTGGGACTTTCTGGTGATTACCCCCAGTTCCCCATCCCCCATTGCTACACACCTCTGTTCAAATTCCTGACCCTCTGTATATCATCCCCATCTCTTCCCAGACCTGATCCTGCCCCCTTTCCCTCCCTCTTCTCTCTTCCTTCCAAGTCTCTCCCTTTCTCTACCTACTGTGATTATTTAGTTCCCCCTTCTAAGAAGGACTGAAGCATCCACATTTTGGTCACAAAAGAACACACATGGTATGCACTCACTGATAAATGGATATTCACCCAAAAGCTTGGAATACCCAAGATAAAATTCACAGACTATGTGAAGCTCAAGAAGAAGGAAAGAAGGCTTTTTTTAATGTATAATTCTGTAGCTTTTTAGTATAATTATAGAGATATGACATTATTGCCACTATGTGATGCTATCCTGTTTAATTTTCCAAGAAGTAAACTATGTCCACCAGAATCGTTCTCAATCCACTGGTCCTACAACCTTTGAGAATTCTAATCCACTTCCTGTCTCTATGACTTTCTAGCCCAATATAGAATACAAGTGGGGTAGGGGAATTGCCTTTTACTATTCTAAACTAGGGAAGGAATTTTCTTTTCCATCAGCTGTGGTTTTATGTGTATGCCCTTGATCAAATTGAAGTTGTCTTTTAAGATTTTGTGTGCTGTTCATCATGAAAGTGAATGAGATTGTGTGAAAAAGATCAGCGTATGAGTTTTAATTTTCAATCTATCTATGGGATACTTTCCATTAATTCATCTGTGCTGTTAAACTCTGCATTAATCCCACTTGCTAGTATGAGTAATCATTTTTTTGTACATAGCTTCACTGTTTGCTTATATTTGTTGATCTGTGGTCTTGTTCTCTTGGTCTGCCTTTCATGTGACAGGGAACATTTGGCCTACAGTCATGAATCTCCACTATGATCCTTTTTTGACTATGTTGACTTCAGTAGTTATAAGACTGTTTAAGTTTTACTTATTGTCTTCTTCACAGACTTTAGTCAATTTATGTCTTTTTCCATCCCATCTAGGTTTTGAACTTAGTACTCGATTACTTACAGTATCTCTGTTCCGTTTCATTTCTGTAAAATCAAAGCCATTAATCTCCTTTAATTCATCTCTCTACTGATCTAAGTTTTTGGTTGTTTCTTCACTAATCTCTAAACATCTTGCCAATAACATTTGCCAATTCATAGTCAAGTTTTAGTGGTGTTGAATTTATTCATTTCCTAGTTTGTATTTAATTTCTAAATTAAATTCTATCATTTTCTCTGCTCACTTTGGATTTAGTTTAGTTTTAAATTTCTAGCTATTTAAAGTGCGCAGTCATTGTGGTCTAGTCTTGAATTGATCTGTTTTGTTTTTTTCAAAATGGACATTTGCTACTAAAATACTTCCCATGTGTATGTGTGGCCTGGATCTAAGAAGTCTTCCAAGGGGGTCTTAGATTGAAGGCATCCTTCAGTTTGTATAGCTACTGGAAGGGTTTGGAGCATTCTAGGAGAGAGAAAGGGCACTGGGGACATTGCTTTGAAAGGAAAACTGGAAGCCTTAGCCATTCTGTATTTCAGAGCCTCCCAGCACCCCCATGAGCAAAAGCTTCTCCTAGTGCACCGGTCACAGAGTCCTTTTTTCTCACATTTTTCAAAGCAACGGGTCTTCTACAAGACAAAATGCCTTTTTCTTATGCAGTACTGTGCGTCACTGGTTTACAAGTGAATGTTAGGGTAACATTGCTTTCCTTTTGATTGAACTTGAAGTGTGCTTTTCTTTCTTCTGTGAGCCCTTAGTGATTTAGAAGACTTCTATTTAATTTTCAGGAATGTAGACATTTCTATAATTTCTCTTATTATCATATGACTGGATTTCCTTGTAATTTGAGAGACTGATGCAATTTTATGTTTTTAGATAAAACAAGAGTAGCTACAAACTATGAAAACTAGATGGAAAGATTTTTCTTTGGTAACAAAAAAATTAGTATGAGGCAAGCTGTTGAAACTGTTGGAGATAAAAATTGCTCGTCAGTTAATTCTTCTCAAATCAGATGGTTTATTTTATTGATTTGATTGATGCAGAGAGTATGGTGCTCAAACTTTCTATTAAAGTGTATTCTATCCATTTTCCTATGGAACTAATATAGAATTTGATAGACTGAGTATATTATCTTCTCTCTTAGCTATGGATGGTTGTACTTCAGTCAACTGAAGGCATGGATAGAATTACACGTTTAATTTTTCAGTGTATATTGGTATTCCCATAATTCTTGGTTTGATATTTTGTCTATTTTGGCTTAGCCTCTGAATGTATTATACTGTTCAAGTGTGAAATCTCTATAGCATCATCAGGTAGCAATATTATTGTCTTCTACATTTGATAGTCTCCATTTACCATTTTGAACTATTTAGCAATGACTACAATATTTTTACAGCTTGTATTTAAATTCTAGCAGGATTTTAGTGGCATTTAGATCCAGGTCAACTCAGAAACAAAAAGGTAAGGTCTGTTACAAAGTCTCAGCTCCTGCAGACTCCATCTTCTCCAGGAAGTCCCCTGTTAGCCATAGCTTTAACACACGGGCTTGAGAACACTCAAGATTCAGAGAACACATTCTATTTTTGCCCATTCTAACAGTGGCTTCTGGGAACTTAGACCGTCATCTTTTAGGTTTCTGGACAAGCTTTAATGTGCTGTGTAGATAGAAATGTCAAATACCTGTAAAGAGAAAGAGAAAATGAAAAGATTGGATATATTTTTTAAAAGCAAATCATTCACCAACAAGCACTTAATATCAGAACTGAATCAAATCAGTATAATACACAGAAGTACTAACCTGCAATATTCATTATGTCAGTATTCCATCACCTAAATGGATAATTTCAACCCTGGGTGTTCTACCTCAAAGCAACATGGGTAAAAGCTTTCTGTAAGCTGAGCCAATTGAAATGATTGTCTTGGATACTCCTAATTTTAAAGTTAAAAAGAGTGCTTAGATAGAAATGACCCCAAACGCTTGAAAGAGCATATAGTCTTTGTAAGAGCATCATTTTAAAGCAGAAAAATGCCTGTTCCAATCCTTTGAAAATGTGTGTGAAGCAGCCAGAGAGCTGTTTCATTGCCTTTGCCAACATATTTTCCCCAAAATGAGGTGTCCGCATGTTCAGCCAATCAAATAAACTGTCTGGCTGAACATCCCAAGGTGCTTTAAAATTCAGTAAATAGTACTAATCACTTCCATTTCAGTATTGATATTAAAGGCCCTATTCATGCCAGAAAAAAAGTGGAATGCAGCTGTTCTCTGCTTTCCTTTCGAATTTTTATGTGGGAGCTTGCTTGCATAATGAGAAATATGCCGGTATTTTGTGTTCATCTGTATTGAAGAGGTTTAGCGCAGGCCTGCACAAAGACACCGTAGTGAGATGGGAACTTGAAAGCGTGCACTGCTTTTGGCTCTAGAGTGTGACTGCATGGAGAAGGGGTGGGAGGACTCGGGGCTTCTTTCTTCTTTTCTTTTGAGAACATCAAATGCATTTGAACGTTCCAGGAGCATATACTTGTTTGCTGCTGTTAAAGCATCTTTGCAAACATCTCAAAACTATGCTGGACTTAATCCTAAGCTTTAGGGGTCTGGTGCATCCACTAATTTCTAGAGCAGTTGAACACACTTTGAAGGAGAACTCTGTGTTCTTATTGATTCATTGATGCAGCACTAAACATGTGCCTATTGTCATGAGATTTCACTTTTAGGAAATGTCTTTAATCTTTTGAACAAACAGTCCAGGAATTTTGTTCTGCACATGTATCTCTTCATTGATTTGAGTAGTTCATTATAGTTGTATTAAACAATCCAGTTCTATTTATAGCAGCTATTTAATCTGGTGCATACATATACTTGTCCTTTTGAGTTTTTGGTAAAAAAACAGCATAGTTTTCAACAAATATAACTATATATCAAAATGTGCTTTTCTTTCTTTAACCTTTGCTCATTTATCATTACAATCTGTAGAATTTTGCTAGCACAGAAATTACAATTACAATGAATAAAAGTAACTTAAAAATTATCTTTACTTCTCTTATGTTTTCTTGACCTTTAATATAGGGAACAGAAAAGGATGCTTTTCCAACATCATCTGTTCGTTACAATTCTTCTTTGTACAAAACTGGATAGTTTAGATTTTAATTGTCTCCCAAAAGGCCTGTGTGGTGTTGGTCTAACATTTCAGGTTTTATCATAAAAAGGTGCTAAAAAGGTAAGGTGGTGAAACCTCAGGTATGGTTTTGTAGTCACTGTGGAGATGCCCTTTATGGGTATGGTAGGACCCTGGTATTTTGGTTTGTGTGTGTAAGAAACTTATCTATGCTGAGTTTTCATAGCCCAACTGAAAGTTATCTGAAATTAAATTATATTGTATTATTTTTGATACTGGATATTGAACCAAATGAATGCTAATTTCTCTACCACTGAGATATACATCTTCAATTCTCTTTTTATTTAAAATATTTTTTTTGAGACAGCATCTCGTTGCTCAGTCTAGTCAAGCCCTGACATTGCCATCCTCTTCCCTGAGCCCTTCTAGTAGCTAGAATTTCAGACATGAACCAATTGTCCTGCGTTGACATCAGATTTTTGCTGTGTAATTCCCCAATAAAACTTCTAGAGGTAATGAAGGTCACCATACCTGAACTGGCTTCTTATGGCATTGTGTGAGCTGTAAGAGCCAAGGAATATCTGCTGTGAGACAGTGTCCTCTGTAGAGAAAAAAGAGAACAGGAAACACATTTCACCTTTTGTTTTTATTGTTTGTTTGTTTGTTTTGTTTTTTTTTGTTTTTGTTTCTTGTGTTTTGATTCTTAATGTGATAGTCCTGGGAATGCTTTCATTGTAAATTTATTCTATGTGGTTTAACTGTCTGAGTAGGAGGACTCATCCTTTTTCAGATAAAAACTTTGATGTAAAATTTCAGGAAAGTTCCTGTATTGTCCTAAAACCTTAGTTATTCTATGAATTTGGCAACAATATATAGACAGTTGATTATTTTTAGTATCAAAGTGACTCTATACAAATGTATGTGAATGCACAATGTATTCATCGACACACAATTTGTGGGTCAAGTTCAGACTTGCAGGGGCCTTGTGAAAGTTTTGATACACCCGAGTTCTGAAGTTCATAAGTGGAGGGAATTGGTTTGATTCATGAACCTACCTGGTTTTGCTTTCTTTCATCACCAAGCTTTCTGAAGATACATCCCTTATTGAGAAAAAAAAAATCAATGTCCTGGACTCTTTTCTACTTTCTCATCAACCTGTGGACCAGGAAATGGGAGCCTTTTAATCTTGGCCTACAGGCATGATGCCTTACAAAAGTTAAATTCCCCAAGGGTAAGGGGCTAGTTCCAGGTAGCATGAGACCCCAAACAGAGCTCAGATATTGAAGATAGAGGGGACACATTCACAAGCAACTGGTCAAAGAGTTTCTATAAGTTTTACTGTATGCAGCCTGGTGGATTCCTATAGAACTCTCATGCTATGCTTTTCAACCTCCACTGAGTACATGGCAGAGACCATGTAGATGAGAATATTCAAGGAAGCTCTTGATAATGTTTTATTGCCAACTGAAAAGCTCTTGTCTTAAAAAGTAAACACCTTAGAGTGATTTGGCTTAAGTAGTAATAATTAGCCCGCCCTCTAACTTATGGCCAAATTAATATAGTCTATTATATGCATTATGTGGGGTATGTAGTTTTACATGACTACGTGTAAAGATAGAAAATGGCTCTAGGGTAACCAGATGCATAGAGAAAGAACATTTAAACACATAGAAAGGATAATGAGACACATCATTGTTAATTAATTTCTTGTAATATATCTACATATTCAAATATTATATATATATATATATATATATATATATAATATTATGTCAAAGGCCAGCTTCAACAGGTTAGGGTAAACTGAGGCAAAGGCATAGAGTCAGCGATTGATCTCTCAGCAGACTTTTCTCTGAGGAACTAAAGCTTGATTCACTAAGCCAACACTTGACTCATGACAGACGTTTTGAACAATTTGAACACTTTGGAGGCTGGTAAGGAAAAAAAAAGAAAAGAGAGAGAGAATCATACACACACACACACACACACACACACACGTACACATGCACAGAGAGTGGATGAATCAAGACAAGCTCCAAGAACTTCACATATGTGTGTGTGTGTGTATATATATATATATATATATATATATATATATATATATGTGCATACATATATGTCTATACACATATTCACAGGTTGGGTGGATGGAGCAAAATTCTACCCTAATTTATATACATATATATATACATACATACACATATACACATATACATACCTATGCATCTATACATACATGTATACATACATGCATATATACATATACACATATTTGGAGAATAGAGCGAACTCCAACTACTTTAGTTTTTCTCCCATACCTTATATATCCTAGTGAATTATTTCATGCAGTTCAAAAGAAAATCATGATGTGGTTACATTCTATTTTTCTTCTAGTGAATGATTGATTACAATGAGTACATGTAAGAAAAACACATTCCCTAATACCCTCACATGAATAAACATTTTATATATTACAAGTGAAAAAGATTATTCCCAAGAACTCACATACATCCGTAACTAAGCAACTTAGTTATAGATTTCAAAAGTGTAAGCAAACAAGGTAGTCTTCTCAGACAGTTTCTCTTTACTGGCAGGCTGTAATTTGCAGTTACCAAGAAAGGATCAATTATTTTATCTTAAAAAGTAATCTTATAAAATTCTTCTTAAAAAAATCATGAATCTAAAGTTTTATATAAAAATCAGTCATCTCTACTCTAAATCTCCAGGATGTGTATCTACTTACTAACAAGATTTTATTAATCGTATCAGGAAGCCAAAGGCAAAAATGGGTACAAGAAATTAGACATTACCTTGATCATCAGCCCAGCTTTAGCAAGAGTCCTGTCAGCTAGTGCTGGTCAAGCTGCATTGTTCTTGCTCCCTGACCTTAAAAATATTCCCAGCATGACTAATAAGAGTATATTTTTTGAACTTCAAATTGTTCCCTAAGATTTTCTACATCAGAGCCACTGACCAAAATACCTTAACCTAACTTTGCTAACAGTCTACACCTCCAAACTCTTTCTAAGAGTGGTGGTCACTACTAACAATTTACATCTCTAAGACCTTTCAACGGCTGGTGATCAAATCAATTATCTGCTACAGCATCAATGCTTGAAAAAGATCCAGTACTATTATTGTGAATGCCAATAATGCTGCCCCATGAGCTGGAAGCCCCCTTAGAGTTCTCATACAACTCATAGATTAGGAAGGATAAGCAAGGGCAGCAAGCAGAGCAATGCTCCACAGCAGCAGGAAGTCCTCAGGACACATAGTCCTTGGAGCTGAGCCTCCCAGAGGCACGCCCATCATGGTTATGCTAAACAGAGGGGGCCACATATCTTGAGTTCTAAAGCTATTTTGCTGTTCCTCTTGCACAACCCTCAACTGTGTGTGTGTATGTATGTGTGTGCTACCTGCATACACACACACACACACACACACACACACACACACATATTATATAATTTTTCATACCATTAAGCTGTTCCTAAGTATAACATGGTGATTCTGAGTCTTTAGGAATCCTGTTTCCCAAATAATGTAATAATAATTTTAGATTTCCTCCTAGGCATATTCAACTGGAAAACTTAAAAGGGTTAATTTCCTTGCTAAATGAGCACAGTGCAGACTTGGGATGAGGTCTCACACTGAGAGAAGCTGTTCCACATGCAGAAATATGAAAGATTGGAGCTTTCATTCCCTGCATGCTTTGAACAAGACTTTGAAAAATACATTCGACATATATAACTTGCATAGGTATTGACATTAAATATCTAGTTCAGCAATTAAGACTGTTGGCCTCATATAAGTGGAGCTTTGGTTTGGTGTTTCATGTTTCTCTGAATATGATAAATCTCTTTGCCCACCAGTGTTTGACCTGTAGAGTGACAGACATTCTAAGGACTGCAGAGGAAAAGTGGGACACATTGAAAGAATTGTAATCTTCCAAATGTCTCTCTTTGTTAAGGGGACTATAAATGTTTGAGAAAAAGCAAATGTTTTAGAAGGCCTTTGTAAGAGCTTCTGGGTATCTATATGTTCTTCATGTTTTAGCTCAAAAGGTAAGAGGAAAATCAATGACATATAAAAATAACTTGAAAAGTGTTCAAGAGAAAATTGACTTAAATTTAGCATTTTCCAACTTCTCTGAAAGAGAGAAATTCAACTCTGCATGTTTTGGGGCAATTTTCTTCATTCCTTTTACTCTTCTTCCCCCTCCCCCTGTCCCTCCCCATCCCTCCCTCCCTCTCCCTCCCCTTCTCCCTTTCTCTCTCCCTCTCCCCTCCTCTCTGTCTCTGTCTCTCTCTGTCTCTCTCTCTCTCTCTCTCTCTCTCTCTCTCTCTCTCTATATATATATATATATATATATGTCTCCGTGTGTGTGAATAAATGAGGCAGAAATGTTGATTTAACAAGGTCTTTTTTATCACAATCTTCACACACTAGAAGCAAGTTTTACACCATGCTTGCATCCAGACAAATAATTTTGATTATCAAACTCATACCTTTATAGATTCACAGAACTTCTTGTGAATCATTCATCATATTTGACCTGTTGGGTCATATAAAGAGCTCTCTGGATATTTGGAAATAATGGAACATTATTATTTCCTCAAAATTAAGTGTCAAATATCAGTGATTAACCATTGAACATGGTTTGCCAGCTTTAGCATGTAGTTTGCTAAATATCACACAGGTTCAAAGCTATGACTTATTGTTCTTCCAGGAACGAAAGTCAACTTTTAATGAGCAGGATCCTCTTTGCACAGTGTTGAATTCAGAGAGGTGGTATACTGGGCAAAGATAAAGCAGACATTTTGTGAAATTTTTCTTTTATGGAATCACAGAAAATAGAAATGTCTTTAAAAATCAAATAAAGCTGTATGTAGCTTTAATAACATGGGGAAGAAAATACATAAGAAGATCTAAGACAGGGATAAGAGTGTTAGAAATGAGCGAGAGGTGGAGGGAAAAAGGAAGTAGGTGTCCATTCTACTAGCAGCATTTGAGTGCTCATCCTAGGTTAGCCATTGCACTGGGAAATGGCATACGCTATAGGTAAAACTTGACTCCTGCCCTGAAACTGTTAATATTGACATTAACGTTGGCAAGGAACAACTTGTGAGCAGGTTGCTCATACGATGAGATCAAATACTTCAGCAAGATTTTGAAATACTCTGGAAGGACAGAAAAAGAGCAAGTAAGTGGTAATTGTCCCCCAACTGAGCATAATGCTAGAGAAGAGGATTCTGGAAAAGTCCCATTTACTCCTTTGTATTTTCATTCTTCTATTTTTTTTCTTTTAATCTATTGGTCTAGCAAGTAGAGAAAGGGAATCTGATAGATGAAATCATTTGCACTCTGAGTTGTAGGCTAATCCCATCAGTAAATTAATAAGAATATTCCCATTATATCTGATCCCTCTCAATGGGGAATATTTTTATTTACTCATAATTTTCCTTGAGTAACCCTGGGAAAAGAGTTGGTACATCCTTCAGTGATAAATATTGTTATGTATGTTTTAGGCAGAAAATAACTCTTTAATTCCCTTTGTATTGGGTTGCACCCAAGGCACTGAATATATGATGCCACACTTAATAATTATAACAAAGACATCTAAATATCACACCTTGACAAAGGCCTCCTCTGTTACCCCATGCAGGAAGACATAGAAGACATCTCCTTTGCTGTGTCTCTGGACAGATGATGGCCAAGAGTGGAAGCATAGGTTTAAATGAGTAGAGATGGCAACCAAGGCAGCAGTGTCCATGCATGGGGCTGTCAAGCATTAACTGCTCCCACAGAGCTCAACCTACCTGCAACTTGGCTGAGTAAGAATTCCTTGTCAATAATCAATAATTGATGAGAAAGGAGTAGTAGAGTCCTATGGATCCTGGTTGAAGTATTAACTACTGATGGATTCAGGAGGAGAGTCAGTCATTGTCTTCAGATGTACACACATTTAGGAGCCATCCACGCACCGGTGGATAGTTTCAAACCCATATTTATGCAGATGACCATGGTTAAACTCCATGATGCTCCAAATACAGCTAAGGACATATAATGTGAGAAGGGGACTTGTGGATCTGAGATCACGGTTACTGCCATCAGGGCACATTAGATGCTGTATGACATCACTCATGAACAGATTCATGAACAAAGAACAGAAAGCGACTTTAAAAAATAACTTGAAATTTCCACACTTTTTCTGCAGTCTAGAACAGACTGGGCTCCTTGGTTCTGTTAAATATTATTAGGATTCCCTACAAAGCCATCGAGCTGTTTGAAATATTTGTTTACTTTGTTAGGGTGGGGTATTTTTTAATGATTTCCCTTGATAAATTTTATTATTTTTATTTGTTATATCAATATGACATTTTTAATTTTACTAAACATTGTTTTTCTTTAAAACTTTATTTTTCAGCATTCATGATTTTCTTATATGTTCTATAGTGTGTGTGTGTGTGAGTGTGTGTTGTATTCACTGTACTAATTACATTTTCAGTGTGTCTTTGGTTATTTTTTGTTTTCACAAGGAAATAGTATCGTGGCTAACATGTTATTTGGATTAATTTTGCAGCACTATTCAGCACTATTGAAAAAATTACTCAGAGACATGTTTGTATGTTTACAGGTCTGAAAACTAAATTTAATAAATGTTTGCAGTGGTGTTTTATGCATGAAGCTTGAAGAACATCCTCATGTGCTACCAAATCTCTCTCTGATGCATGTCAGTTATTCTATGGGCCTAGCATTTAGTTTCTGTGTCTTAAGGAACTTGAATTCCTTGCCCAGAACATATTTAATAGCGAGAGAAACATAACTGACTAATCCATCCTTTTGCATTCAAAACTATCCTACTTAAAACTAGTGAGAACTCTTCTATTTTTTAAAACTGTCAGTGGAAAGAATTTGTCTTTTCAATTTCTTTAGGCATTGTTTGCTTATTGATGACTGGAGTTCATCTGTCCCCTAATGATCTGTGCATTCTTTCTCTTCTGCCTATTCAACAGCCTGCAACTATCAGCTGGAGATTGAATGGACAAACAAACATCCAGTCACAGATTTTTACTTACACTGTCATTTCACTTCTGTTACCAAAATGCAGAAACCCCTGGCCAACACAGCCTTTAGTGAAGTTCAGAGAGCAAAGGGGCAACATCTGCTTTTAGAAGTTGACTTTAGTGATAATAACACATTTATCTCAAATTGTTTAGAATTTTAATAGCTGACCCATTCCCCTACCTCTCACCAGAGAGGGGGAGGCTGATGTTTGCACCTGCAATAGCCAGAAAAGTGCTAAGTGTTCAATAAATCTCATGGATACCCTTTATAAACTGCAAATAGTATTCTAGACCACAGTTTCTTAACATATGAGTCACGACCCCTTACAGGTGCCTCTCAGGTGATATATATATATAATTACAGTAGCCAAATTACAGCTATGAAGTACCAACAAAATAATTTTATGGTTGGGGATCACCACAATGTGAGGAACTTTACTAAAGGGTCACAACATTAGGAACGTTCAGAGCCACTCCTCTAACCATTGTTACAGAGGAAGCCAGAGAAAGAAAGCAAGGTTCAGCTCCAGCCATAGTCCATTAGCAAGCATGTATTGATCAGGGCATATTGACTTGGGGTGATGCAGAAATGGGCACCTTTCTCTTACTTGACACAGTTTCCAGATTATTTCCCGTGACGATAATCTTCTGCGGAAAGAAAGTATCTTTCAACTTTTCATTTCTGTTCCTTTTCTTGTTTTTCACCTCTAACATAGCTTGAAATAATAGAAACTATGTTCATGAATGGGAAACTAAATGCATGAATAAATGTTAATTTTTTTTGCCTTTTCAGTTCTTAAAACTATTACCTAGCATTTACACTTCTCAGAAGGGAATGAATCTGATACAATTTGGTAAGGGTTAAGTCCTGTGAAATCAAGTGGGAATTTTATTGCCTGGTATTCTGAGCTTATTTGCATTCTATTGTGGCATTAATGACCTCGGGAGAGACTAAAACAACATCATTTTGAGTTTGCTTTTATCTTCTCTTGATTTTTCCACTTATTTGTGATTTGTGCTGCCATTACTATAGTTACATAAAAATAGAATTAAAATACTTATTAGTTTTAATGTCTCCAAATAACTTGGCTAATGCAGTCTAGGAAAAATAGAAAGATTTTGTTCTTGGTAAATAATATTTATAAAAGTAATGTTCATCAAGATCTATATTTACTTTCATGTTTTAATAAAGAATATGCTAAATTTCCTTATAATAAATGTGAAAGTATTTTATTGTTTATATATTCTCTTCACCACAAATAGACTTTTATGACTATACACTTTTCCAGTAATTATCAACATTTCTTTTGAGATACACAATTTTACATCTGCATCAATATTTATTAGCAAGAGAGATCACTGGTAATTTTTGCTAATTGGCATTATTATTTTTACAAATGTGCTTTACTGGACAAGATAAGATATTAATTTTGTAAAGTAATTATAAGAGGAAAATAGTTCAAGTGGAAAACACATTTTGACAAAAATGAATGTTTCCTTTTTAATTTACATAAATGAGACCAGTAGAAAATAGAAAGAATGCATTTAATGGACAGAGAACAAAAGGTAAAATCTCCCCAATAATACATTTTGGTATATTTAGTTATCATTCATAGAAACATCATAGGAAATTTGTAGTCTTTCAAACAGATAAAATTATGAATGTAAAAAACTAAATCTCTATGTAGATTTAGGTGCTTGAACGTGAGTGTTGCAGGACAGACTTGGAGATGACAATTTAGTTGAATTCCTGTTGCTCAATTGAATTTCATGTCTATCTACCATCATTATTTATAATTATAACAATTGAGATAAAAACTATTCCTGTAGAATAAATGAATCAGTTCCTCTGTTTTTGTCACATCAATGGTCAAAGATGTGAATGCTGAGGTTGAGAAGGTCCAGGTATAATCTGTTCCTGGGACAGAACAAGTGTCAGAGGAGAGCTGTTTTCTGGGTTCTAGATTAAACTCTCCTGCCTCAATGACAATGTTGTGTTTAGGAGGATGTACAAACTTTCTGTAGATAGCTGTCATATTGGCTATGTTACCCTAAGTCATCTTAGGAAGGCCATTGCTGTGGGAGATAGCAGCCAGCCAGTCCTAGGAGGTTTTCTGGGCAGATGTCAGTATGAGAATTAGTTCTGGTGTTAGAGAGGGAAGGCTCTTGTAAGCCAGGGTATGTACAGGGAAATTCTGGAGAGGAAATAATTACATTCTCATGCTGATTAAACATTTTCCCCTAAGGAAAGCACTGAGGATAGTTCTATGACATGGAAGCTCAGAGTCAGGCTGTGGGCACAGGGCAGCAGAGAAGACCTCATTTGGGGGTGGGAGTAAGTATATAATAATTTTATTATTTTTTTATCTTATTAAAAGTATATTCTAGCTGGTCAATGGTAGCACACACCTTTAATCTCAGTGTTCTGGAGGCAAAGGCGTGCAGATCTCTGAGTTCAAGGCCAGCTTGGTCCAGAGAGAGAGAGAGAGAGAGAGAGAGAGAGAGAGAGAGAGTCATGGGTATCCAGAGAAAAGATGTCTACAAAAAAAATGAACAAACAAAAAGACAAAAACAAAACAACAAAAAGGTTTGTTTCATATAATCTGTTCTGATTACAGCCTCCCCCTGCTTCTTCAGTTTTCTTCCACACTTCTCCGTCTATCCAAATTCACCTCCTTTCATTTTCTGTCTTATTACAGTACAAGCACACATCTATAGTTATTAGTAATAAGAAATAATAATAACAATAATGATAGTAATATATAATATACACAAACAAACCAGAAGAGGAAAACATAAAAACAGAAAAAAGTAACCAAAGGAAAAGGACAAGAAACACATACAGATGCTGAAGCATACACATTAGCACGTACAGGAAGCCCATAAAAAGAATTCAGAAACAATGATATATAAGTAAAAGATCTGTAAGGTTAAAGAAAAAAAATCCCAGAAAAAACATCGTGAGTCAAAACGACAACAACCAAACAAAACCACAAATAGAACAAAACAAACAAACAAAAACAAAACAAAGCCTTCCAAAAATACGATTAAATATGATTTGTGTTGGCCAGCTCTTGCTAGACGTAGGGCTTGCCCTTAAGTGTGATTTGTTTACCCAGCGAGACTCCATTGGTAAAAACAAATTTTTCAATTGCAAGCGGTTACCAATGGAGATCACTTTTGGGTTAGGCTTCTGGATACTTCCCCTTTCAGTACTGAGAGGCCATCTGGATTATACATGAACAGGACCTGTGAAGACTGTATGATTTTGGATTTTATTTCTTAAAGGTAATGAAGGTTAAATCACACCACTAATTCTGACTTGAATATCTTATCTCTGAAGAAAGCGATATGGTCTATAGTTGTCTTAACCTCACTCAAAAATGGCAGTCATAAACAGAGAAGATACTAAAATGTAAGCACACACTGTAAAGATCGTTACATGCCTGAGAAACATTACAGGATAAATGGGAGCTTTTCAATGAGGAAACAAATCAATATATGATCTTAAAAAGAACAGTTATCAAAATTTGGAAGTAGAACTCATGCACCACAGCACTTTGTGACTCAATTTCAGGTGTTAGATACACAATTCAGCTGAATTCAGCTGAAGATACACAATTGTGGGATGCTGGGAGACACACGACAATGAGTTTCAGATACCAAACTGAGAATTTGAAAATTAACTTTAAACAAAGAAACTATCGGATTATTAATAATATAGTGTAATGTGATCAAATTCCTTGTTTTGTAATCATTGGTTGGTTGTGGATGAGAAAAAAATTGTTCCAAGAATATGTATTGTTTTCTTTGGTTTTGCTGTTTTGTTTTGTTTTGGTGTATTTTGTTTAGTCCAATAACACAGGGTGATTTCTTGGAAATTTATACAAGGCAGTAGCTATGTAAAGAACTTTTTGGTGATTATGTAGTCTGAGTCTATCAGTTTGTATAATCGTACTTAGAAAGATTGAGTTTTTGTAGTTTGGGGCTAAGTTTCTATAAATATTCATGTTCAATATTTTATGTGTAAACCTCACATTTTAATTCTTTAGAATAAATTGTTGGGTTATATGGTACTTTGTGGGTTAGATTTATGGGAAACTACTGTTTTCCCAAATATGTATAATATTCTTTATGTACTATAAGACCTCAATTAATATTCAGGTTTTCAATCATTGCCAGCATTGTTTTGTGGTGACTTTTAAAATTTTTACCATGTAAACAAGCATGGATTATATTGTGGTCTTAATTACATTTCTTCTGGTCTCACATGTTAGCATCTCTTCTCATGTTTCCTTAATGTCTATATATTCACTGTATTGTATACGTGTTTAGGATATTTGCTTCCTTCACAGTTGTAGTTGATTATCTACCTCTGAGAGTCATTTATACTCTGTACTCATCCTTCCTGACACACATGCTTTACAAACACATTGCCACTGTTTCTAGCTTGTGTTTTGATGAATTCTCCTATGCTTATAAGAAATCTGATTTATAAAACATTCTTTTATCAATCACATTGTTTAATGTTTGTTGCTGAATTAAGATTGTTTTAGCTTAGTCTCACATCATGAACTGTTTAAGTTTTAAAAAAGCTTCTATACTTTTTATATTTTATAATTAAGTCCTGGATACATTCGAAGTGACTTTTATAAAAGGTATGATGTGAAGTCAAGGACTTTGGTTGTTTTTTGGTATCCCTTTGCCTTAAGTTAGCATTATTTGTTATAGGGCTCCTCCTTTCTCTTCTAAGCATTTTCTCACTTGTGGGGACCTTTCTAGGTGCTATTCAATTCCATTGGCCTATATCCTCAGTCCTTTGCACATACTACACTGTCTTGATAGCTATGTAGTCAGGCCTAATTTTGTTTCATTGCAAGGCCATGATTTCTATTATAAATGAGTTTCTATATAAATTTATGGCCATGATTTCTATTATAAATGAATTTCTATATAAATTTATAAGTAAAATTATATTTATCTTCTAAAATACTAGGATTTTTTGATACTGAATTAAACATCCCCACACACATATTTTAAGGAAATATTGATTAATATCTTTCGCAAGGAATGACTACAAGGAGAAGTAAGATTGTCCATTATGTACTTACTGGTTTTGTGTCCTCTGACCTTGCTCAATTCAGTTTTCTGCTGCTGTTGTTTGTAGGTTTAGTGAGAAATGACCCAATCAGGTAGCAATAGGAAAACCTTTCCCAGATTTTCTGTTCTACATTCATTCAATATTTTTTCTTTAGATCAGAGTCTTTACTTTTTATTGTATATTGAATAATATGTTCCAATGAGAAATTTTAAATGTTAACTATGTCTTTTAAAACTTGAAAAATAAAATCTCTAATTTGGTGAGGTTTTTGATCCTTAAAAAAAAATCACAAAATGGGGGACTCTATTAAATTTTCTTCTGTGTCAACTGGTACGTTAATGAATCTGTGTTTCCTCAACCTCCCTATGTGCTGATTGCTTTCTTGAATGTTTTAACACTGAGCTAGTCTGTATATCTGAAGCAAATCCCATTAGGTCATGCTGTATGATCGTTTGTCTGCATTATTAAACTGGATTTGCTGGTTCTGTATTGCGGAGTTTGTGTTTAATTTGGTGTCAGCTCTTTGTAGTTTTCATATTTTTCTTCTTTTTGTCTGATTATAGTATTGAGTCCATGAAATTTACCAGCAGTATTATTTCTATCCATTAATATAAGAGGTTTGTACAATTTATGCTAATTTTGCAAATGCCTGGAAAAATTCTGTAGGAATATCATTTACTACTGAAGATTTCTAAGAGCTTGATTTTAAATATAAATTCAAATTTTGAAATAGCAAGCTGTTCAGGTTGCTTATTTCATCTTGGCTGAATTTCTATCTGCTGTTGTTTTTAAGAACTTGGTCCATTTATTCTAAATTGTTGCATTTATTATTATAAATCATTTCATCATATCCAGTGATTGCTTCTTCAATAGCTGAATAATCCATAGTGTATCCTCTGTTCCCTCTTCAAACTGGGACTTCATACCTTCTGTCTTATGTCTCATCAGCCTTGCTAGAGGCTTGCCAATTTTATTAGCCTTTCTGAAGAAGCAGCTTTTTGTTTCATTACATTTTTCATTGTTTTAAATGCCATTGATTTTTTTTTTCTTTTTACCACACTTCTTTCTTTCTGCTCACTCAGAGCCTGGTTAGCTCAACTTACTCTAGTATATTGATGTAGGAACTGGAATTTTTGTTTTGAGGTCTCTCTTCTGTATAGCTTAGCACTTCAAAACTGGTTTTTGTTGTTGTTGTTGTTTTGTTTTGTTTTGTTTTTCCTTATCCTGTTGGGTATATATGACATAGCTTAGCATATTTCCATTTTTAAGTTTTTAAAGTTGCTTTTAGTAAATAGTGAGATCTTTTGTTTGACCGCATGTTCTTTAGCTGTTTTCTGTTTAATTCCCCACTGTTTTATGATTATTTGGAAGGTTTATTCACAGATAAAGAACCCAGTCTGGTGGTGACACCATCTGACCCGTGCAGCCTTCCTCCTCATTTAATGAATAAGATAGGAGGATCCTCTGCTTATCTCTAGACACTCTCTGTGGTTTTGAAGCACACTTGATTGCCAGGCAGGGACTGGATGATCAGTTGTTCTTTTTGTGCACATTGACAGCTTGTGGAGGAAGGAAGGGTTGAGGCCTTTATGTTCAGGTGAGACAGATGGTTTAGAACACAGTTCTGGAAGAGCCTATCAGCTGCTTCCTTCTGTTCTGGAGGTAAGCTGAAAGATTTCCTTCCAAATTCCAGCTCAGTTTTCCTGAACCCCTGACAATGATGTGTACGTGCTGGCTAGGGGTGAGGTAGAGAGAAAGGGCTTTTGCCTTGGGTTTTGATAGAAAGTGGGGTGGCTGTTGCTAATAAGAATTTCTGGTTTTAGTCTACATGTTAGTGAAACCCCTGGCTTCTGGATAATGGCTGTTCTTGGAACATTTTTCATTGGTAATGCACATAGCTCAGAGATACAAAGAAGGGACTGGGAAAACACAGAGATGGGCATAGGTTTTACTAGCAAGTCTTAAGGACTTTAGGCAGCCACTACTATTTTCCCAACTTCCATAGGAAATTTAGAAATTCTTTGTTGTGCTTGTTTATTGGGGTTTCCCAGAGACTTCTAAATTAAATGAAAGTGAGATGTGCTTCATTTTGGTGGAACAGAGAGTCTCTGTAATTAATTTTGAACATGTACGCACTGGATTAAAAGAGAGTTCATTATATAATTTCATATAGAACTACAGATAGCAGAAAATGCACAAGTAGAATAAGGGATTAGAAACAGAATAAAATTCTACCCTTGGACAGAAAAAGAAAAGGAAGAGAGTTTAAAAGAGAGAAAATGGGCAAAGCAGGTTAACCTCTCAGGTCCTATTTACTTACCCCCTACAGATTCCAAAGAAAGGCCTAATTTTAAGACTGGCATTCACTCAGCTCCTGGGGAATAAAATGTGAGATCTTAAAATGCCTTTCTCAATATGAATGTTTGCATCAAACTCAGGGATTTTCATGTGCTAGAAAGGCAGTCTATCATTGATTGTTACAACACTGTAAATGGTTTTTCATGTCTCATGCTTGGGCCATCACGTTGTACCCGCTTGAACAGATAAGAGTGTCTTGGCAGTGTGATTTATTGCTAACATCACTTTGATCTGAGATGGGCAGTGCTGGCATCTGAGTGGTTGAGGTGAATGACATGGTTCTGCAGACATGTATGTTTCCCTAATAAAAAAACACTGGATCCCAAACTTAGGTAAGCATCTGTGGTTGGTTACAGGTGCTGTTCTGTGTTGCTTCAGGAAGTATCCCTGTTGCCTTCCTGGGAGATATACCTTTAACCTGGTACCTGCTTCCTTCAACTCTGTCCTACAATACCTTTGGTGCTTTGAGTCTTTAGCATTTCATTGTTATCAAGTAGGATCAGAGTGAGTTTTCCTGAGTTTGTCAAGTTTTTGGACCAGTCACTGCTCCAGAGGAAAACTGGCCTTCAAAACTTTTATCACTGAAGGAAAAGGGCAACAGATATCTGCCTTACTTGGAAATATCGAGGAAAGCAATTCAATCTTTGCCCCCAAAGTTCTTGCTTTTGCTCGTGGAAGTAGAAACCAGATCATTTGGGAGAGACAGAGATGGGGGAGAAATCAAAGCTTGGAAAATTGACAGGGCAAGCCAAAGCAGCTGAGGGAGGACTTGAAGAAAGAACTCTTGGCAGTATAGGACACTCAGCTGAAGGCAGACACTTCTGTTCGTGTGGTTATGTGATAGATCCCCACCCATCCTAGTAGAAGACCAAGACAGTGGCTAGACTTTAGACATATTCAAGGCCAGAGTACCTTTCAGAGATGAGTGCAAGACAAGTATAGTATAAAAGAAGACTTTAATGCAACCCTAATGAGCTTTCTTCCAATCCACTGTCTACTTAATCCCAATGACTGACATTAGTTTAATCTCTTGACATTGTAGGATAGTGTGTCTGTCCTTTCTCTAACATGGAAACTGTAGCTATGGAAATCATTTGAGACAGGTTTGGAGCTATCTTATAGAGAATCTACAGTGTACAGGTTCTGTAAACACTACCCAAATGATTTCTGTTCATTTTCTTATCTCTTATTTAAGAGTGAAGTTAGAGAGCTATTCCTTCTTTCAAAATGGTTGTATGTTGATTCTGTAAATTTACATAGTTTGAAGATGTCTTTCTAGCTAAATGGAGTGTATTTAATCTAAGAGATCTAATAGTATGCCTCTATTTTAGAATAAACTAAAATCTTAGTATACTTTCATGCATATACAAACATAGTATATGGCCAAATATACACCTAAGTCACTCAGGGGTCAATAAGGGTTTGTTGACTTAAGGAGAATATAAATTAGGAGACAGAAAGTGGACCATGGAGAGTTCATTGCTTTAGGTTTTTAATCAAATTAACACTTTAAATATCTCTGCATTTAACTGTATTATATTTGTTCACAAAGGTTTCTTGGAACAATCTTTATTTTCCAATTTTGTCTGTTGAGTGATGAGTTATGTGGTTCTAACAAAACAGCTGTAAGGAATGGCTGAAAGGGACACACCAGGGTATTGGGTTCTAGGTTGGGAATAAAGACTGAAGCTAGAACATGGGTGCCTTCGGTTTAATGTGTTGCTGGTTTTTATGTGCTGTGTTAAAGCCAAAATACTCCGTGTCCTCCATTCAGCTCTTAATAATTTTCTTACAATTGAGACCTAGTCACATAGAGCAGGAGCTATATTTTTCTCTGAATAAAAACAAAATTAAGCTCTATGATGCTGAAACCAAATAGAAAATTTTAAAACAAAGCTGCAAAACCAATCAAAGATCTTTCCTTCTTAGGAAAATTACCCCAGTCAGTGTAAATGAATAAGTCCCACATTTGCATTTTATGGCTTTGCTTCCTCCTGCCACCTGATGTATTCTCTCAGTAAATGTGCCTCTCTTTGTTCCTCTGTTTCTATTTTCATTTCAGGAAACAGCAGTCCCTTTAGCTTAACCTATAGTCATTGTGTTGATAAGCCTAAGTAAATCATGGTTAGTGTAACAATCCTCTATTATTATAGTTATTAATAAAGCTTCAAAATGTATTCAGGTTAAGAATGAATATAGTTCCTCAGGCCATCACATTATCAATACACACACAACATTGAGAATTGTTATTTTCCATTTATATTTTCACCCTGGTAATCAAATGAAGACATTTTTAATAATCTGTTTTGCAGAGCTGGCTGATTGATTATTGCAAATATAATTTCCCATTTTACTTAAGATCTATTTTCATATTACCCATAGCATTTGAATGCTGGACAAGTGCAGAATAGTCATGGTGCAGATATCATTTTTTACTAAGGAAGAAAGCAGGCTCCCCATTTTTATACCACTCCATAGAGGTCATATTTGGGTCTTACATCATCTACCTCATGTGACAAATGTCACCATGCTTTTCCACATTTTTTCTTTTAGCTATTTTTATTCCTAAGCAGATGAACTCAGAGGCTTGTCTTCAGCTTTTAGGGCTATGACTACAAAATATCACAAATGTGTTGGCTTAAACCAAGCAAATACCTTTCTTCACAATCCTGGAAACTTGAAATCTGTGATATAGCTGCCCTGGGTTGTTTCCTTCTGAGGGGGGAGTAAAGAATCTTTTCCAGGCCTTTTTCCTCTGCTTAAGACAGCCTATTGCTTGATTGTTTTGACCCTCCCTCTACATGTCTGTTCAAATTGTTCCCCTTTTACGAATATTGCTCACATTATATTAAGCCTACATTAATGACCTTCTTTTCACTTGACTCCATCTGGAAAGGCCTTTTTTTCCAAAGAAAGATGCACCCTCGGAGCCCAGGTTTAGGACTTCTACACTGTAATTACTATATTATATTTTCCTGTCAGGGGGGCAAGGCACAGCATAATGCATAACAGTTGTTTATTCTACTTTGTCTTGTCTCTTTGTAACTAAATTTTAGCTTCTCCATTACAGAATTGCCTAGAGGATTTTGATATGGCATCTATAATCAATGTAATTCAAATACTTATGGAGTATTTATGTAGGACTAGAGACACGCTAGTTTTTCAAATCAAATGATTCAAAGACAAATAAAAAAACAGGTCAGTAGATCTTGCCTGTGACTTTAGAAACAGAAAGAATCACTACAAATAGGTACAATGGCAATAGAGATATGAAAACACATGACACATTTTGAGGGTACTGGGGTCTCCAGCAAAACCTCACAGAGTTGAGAGCATGCTGAGTCAATTGAGGTGAGCACAATGATGAGACTAGCTTTGGGGTGACCTAAGGAACATTTCCCCACTGAACTCATAGTTAATACATCTTGTCTTAGAGACATTCTGTTAGCTTGGCTGCTAGAAGTCTCGAAGCATGCTGCTCCCTAGAAAACCTCAGATGAGCTCCTCATATGTAAGAAGGTGTTGCTGGAAGCTGTAGAGATGAGCAGGTGGCCAGATACTCCTTTGATGAAGAGAGAAATCCGTGCATGGACTCAGCTTTGTCTGAGTTCCATGATACTTTCATGGAACCTCCTAGGCAGGTTCTTGAACTAATGCTTAGAACTGTACACATGGAGCCTTATTTTCTCTTTAAACTTGCCAGTACCTTTCTCTTGTTTCATGTGGTTATTAGTTAAGCTTTACTGTTAGAAGAAAAGCATTTATTTATTAGGTCAGCTCGCACCGATGTGGCTTGCAGATGCTATTGTACTTGGGTACCACTGTCAGTTTTGCTGAAGGGATAATTTACTCTCATATGATGAAATTATGAGCTTTTTACATATACTTAAATTTCCGTGACATAATCTGCTTAAATTTAGACAAGATGTTTTAGAGCACCGGAGTAGTGAGCAGCTTGGCTGCATGATGAAATAGTCTTTCTTTGTCAAACATAGTTGGTTTCATTTATGACTCAATGTGAAAAGACATGGTCCAAAAGAAAGTTTCCACATTTTCACTCTGCTCATAAATATTTGAACTTGATTTTACTTAGCACCCAAATGAACAATCCATGAGAGGACTTGATTTTAAACCATTAATCGCCACTGAGTTTTAAACCCGTCATAGGAGCAGACAGAAACAGCATTATCATGAATCATAAGGAATCTCTGCAAAATGCATCCATGTTGTCACTGAACTGGTTAAGGTCAGTGAGACAGCACTAAATTGTTGTGACATTTTCCCAGCCCCACTATTACCTGTCAAATTGAAAAAAAAAAATCAAGGCATCAGACAAGCTTGAGTATTGATGTGCTCACTCTTGTTGTTAATTGAAGTAAATGGATAAGCCCCTCTCTCCACAATGACAAACACATCTGTTCACTGTCGTTGTTTTGTTTTTAATCTCCTTAACCTTGTGTTTCTTATCAGTCCCTGGGATGTGAAAATGCTTCGTTCTCTATTCACAAACCATGATGTCTCTTGTATTTGTTCTACACTTTAAAAATATGCTGACAAAGTGAAATGAGGAATTCTGTGTGCACTTATTTCATGTTTGGCTCACAATGGATTGAGTTATATAAAGTAGGACATGGACAAATCACAAAAACCAGAACAAGCACAGTCACTAATAGTCTTATATAACTGCAAACACTCTGCATCTGCTCTAATCCATCATCCTCTTGCCTCTCACAAAAAGAAAGGTAATGTTTCTCTCCTCTCTTTCCCAATCTCACCTTCTCTTTCTGATTTTTAAGTACAAAAAAATGTTTTCCATATTATAAACTGAAAAACTACTTTTAATGAGAAAGTAGCTCAAAATAAAGACAGGAAATCTCTGCTTTTATTTGAGTTACTCTATTAACTCCTAAAGTGCATGGCAGACAGTGACAGAGCAGAGCAATTCCAACTCATTTGCTTGAGAATGGTGTTTATTGCAATATTTTATTGGCATGAAAATAAATCATTTATCCCCAATGCTGTGTTACTTACTTGAATTTTCTTCTCCTTTTGTAATGGAAAGGCTAACAGCAGTGTAGCAAAATAAACAAAACAAAAGAGCAGCCACTTACTTAATTATTCTCATCTGAGAATTCTAGGTACATCAAGAATTTTTTTTTCTTTCTTTCTTTCTTTTTTTTTGAGAGCAGGGAGATGAGATCAATCAAACACCAGTGCTCTATTTGTTACGGGAGTCACATTAATGAAGAGAGAGGTCTTCTCCTACCTGTATTTTGAACTTCTATCCAAGAGTAGAAGAGCGATCATTCTGAAATGTCTCCATGTTTGCAAAATATCTGTCCCAAATCTTATGAAGCATCAGAAGGTACAAGGGCAATTAAGGTCCGCTAATACAATGTGTGTTGCTTTGCAGAATAAAATCAAACAACTCAGGGACACTCACAAGAAAGGATGAGGAAAATGGAAATGGAGAGCTGCCTTCCTGTCCTTTAATGAATTGTGTGATGTAAATTGGCCAAAACTAAAGTCCCGTTGACACTTGAGCATGCGTGCTAACACTACTGATGAAGAGGGCAGAGACAGCAAACTCAACCTTGTCTATTTTCACCCTCTTTCCCCTTTGTGCACTCCATATTGGCATATTTCTTCTTTCCAGAAGGATCTCCTGAGCTTCCCAAGGCAGTGCCTGGAACTCCAGATTGTGGCCTTTGTAAATAACGTACATAAAGAAGGGCTGTTAAACTCTTGTTGAGTTATTTTTGTTTTGCACTTTGCACCTTCAGTGAATACGGGAACTACTCCCACACCATTTCCTGACGAACCAAATCTTGCTGTGAAGGCTGAAAACGTTAGTCAGTTGCACCCTATTTTTAGGACTTGTAATGAAGAGAAAATGTAGTGTTTTAACACCCATCCAAATGCTGGCGCCCCAGTAGACAACTGCAGAGTTTTAAGAGCTAATGTAGACAATTTATACAGAAAGGACTAAATTATGACCAATTCTGCAAATAAACACACAACAGATCACTGGGAGTTGTGATGGAAATTAGTCGTGGTTTGGAAACGCCAAACTTGGTGCTACTAAGAATCACAGACAGCCAAGAATAGCAGCAGCAGATACTTAAGAACTGGACTTGGAAAGATGCTAACATTAGTGTTAAACAGGAGAGTAGAAATAAGGCCAAAAATCTCTGTCTTAGCTTTAAAAACTACATTTCTAAATGCCTAGCACTTCCCAAATGATAATAATGCCTAACTTTCACTGTGTGGCTACTGTGCACCCAGCAAGATAGATAGATAGATAGATAGATAGATAGATAGATAGATAGATAGAGAATATCTTTTAACTCTCCTTAGAGAAACCTGAAGAAGCTGGTAGGAGTATTAACCATTTTTTAATTAAGTCCAGTACATAGTGATTAGCAGGGATAAGGGATCATATCTTCTGAAGAGCAAACATGGAGAGCAAGATTACATAGCCCGAGTATATTCTTATATACATATTACCGTGGAGATGGCTCTCAAAGCTTCCTGTTTTACTCTTCTGACCTTCATATTCCTTCCTATCTAGTGAAAAGTGGGTGTAGACATGAAGCAGGCTATGGGAACCTGTCCCAGCTACAGAAAGCCAAAGGTTACTGGGATTGCTCAAATGTTGGCATATGGGGATTGAAAAGCCAGTATGATTCAAATGTTATTTATCTTTTGACTCTAAGCCTATCAGTTTTCATTCACTGGCTTTATAAACTTAGCACCCAGATATTCTCAGAGCTCTAGATCTGATAAAAGTCTTCTTCCTTCAATATTTTCCTCCATGTATTTGCTTAGAATCTAAGCTCCAGTTTCTGGTTTGCTATACTCCATGGACCATTCCAAGTCCTTGTGAGGCATTCTTATGATATGCTCATGTAATCAGATATTTATTTCTAACAGGTTATGTCTACTGTTTCGTTTCTTCCATTGGAATTTTCCAGGGCTATGAGAATTATTCAGGCATCTGCGAAACATTAAGGAAAATCTGAGTTGGGAACATATTTTGTTTGCGTAGATTGGATTATTTTTAGGCAGCTTGTCACAGCTTCTTTGTTACTGCTGGTTGTCTAAGTAACTTGCAGTCATATCCTGCACAACTCCCTTAATTATTTGAATTTATGATGCAAATCTGAATCTATACATGATCATGTATGTCCTACAATACCAACACCATTAGCATGATGTGACTACAGAGATAAGCATCTACAGGTTGATTCATATTTTAGATGTCGTGACACTTGAGGGACTTTCAAATAAGTTTCAGTCATAACTTGTTAATGGTTATTTGTAGATAGATATCTTGGAAACCAAACTGTTGTTTAATATTTTTATTAATTTCTTTCTAGAGCTTTCTCACTGAGTTGCATGAACTTAAGCCTTAGCAAACAGATATGCCTGGCTCAAAAGAGGTTGGCACATTTGTCAACCAGAAAATCAGTAAGCTCTGCAATACTAAGCATCAACACTTAGAGACTCCCATTGGCATGTCTGACATGTTTTATTCCTTCAGGACAGTGAAGAAAAGGAATAAACAAGCTGAGAGATGCAATAAGGTGTTCATTAGCCGAAGCTTCCTCTGATGTTGAGCAGAGCCTCTGAAGCTGTGGCTCTAGGGCCAGAACACTGAATATTGCTATTGCTGGAGAAACTGGTCAAAATATACACTCTCGAGTGCCAACGCACAGAAACGGAACCTCCAGTTATCTCAGAAATATGTGTTTTCAGAATGCCTCCCTGTACAGCATGAGGATGCATGCTATCCAATAAGAAAGGGCTCTAATGCCTCCTTATTCTCCAGGATTCACTGGGAATGACGCTGGTGAACGTTGCTCTCTAGAAGTGCTAGCTGAGCACTGCCACATATGTTGAGTTGGTTCTGGAGTCCTGTGCGCCCTGCCAAGCATAACCAGCTGGTTCTTGAGTCCTGTGGGCCCTGTCAAGCATACCAACCTGGTTCTGGAGTCATGTAGGCACTGTGTCAAGTATGTTCAACTGGTTCTCCTTTCCCCCTTGACATTCATTTCAAAGGCTGGAGTTAATTCACACATATCTATTGCAATCTGTAAGAAAATCCATTCCCTGGACAATATATAAATAAATCAATAGGAAAATATGCTGTCAGAATTAGGGAAAAACCACTGTAATACGTAGATATACAGATTATCCCCTCCCAGCAAGTCATTGAAATTAATGATTTTATTGCCTTTTATTAATATATTTGAAAGATAAAACAACAACCAAATTCTCCTGTAACACAAGAGTGATGTGTGCTTTGCCCCACCCAGTTCTCAAAGGCCAATCCACTTTCTTCATTGTTGGTTTCATATAGAGGAGGCCTTTGATGTTTGTAGGGGTATGGTTAAAGATAATCACATGCAACTTCTGTAATTCTCTGTTACAAAATACTTATGAAACAAGTAAACAAAGAATTGTATCATGACTAGCTTTTCAATGGGTCATCATTTCAAGTGACCTAGGATTGATGGGACAAGAGTGTACCTGATTTCACGGTCAAGTTTGCTATTATATCAGCAATCACAAGAGTGGGGAGACCCGGTTTAGCTTTTTTGTACTATATATCAAACGCTAAAGGTACCTTCTTGTTATCTAGGAGACTTCTTCTTTGTCATAAACTTTTTCTTATTTAAAACCATAAACCACTCCAGTTCTATAACCCTCACAATAAAAACATAAAACCCCACCATAAGAGCCCCACTGCTCACCGATATTCAATGAATTACATAATTACAGAAGGGGCAGTTAGCCTTTGCTAGAATTACATTATCTGCTAACGATCTTAGACTCTTTCAAATCTTTCTGTACCAGAAGTTGATCATTTCTTTAATTTTTAAATAACACTTATACTATACCTTAAGTATATATTTTTACACTAAGCAAAATTCAACTGTTTTCATAACACCAGGATGCCAACAAGTTTAAAGCAAGTCAGTGGTACTTCCACAAGTCATTCAAGGATGAGAAGGCAGAAGTCACTCCACAGGCATTGCAAGGTTTCAGGAGAAATGGGACCATTCATTTCTCTATTACTCATTCTTTTTTTTTTTTTTTTTTTTTTGATATGTATTTTTTTTAATTTTTAATTTTGGATATTTACTTTACATATATTTCAAATGTTTTCCCATTTGGAAACCACCTTTTCCATTCCCCTCCCCCTGCCTCTATGAGGGTGCTCCCTCACTCCCCCACTCCCAACTTCCCTCCCTAGCATTCTACTACACTGGGGCATCTAACACCCTCAGACCCAAGGGCCTCTCCTCCCACTGGTGGCTAACAAGACCCTCCTCTGCCACATATGTGGCCAACACCATGTGTCCCTTTATGTGTATTCTTTGAATGGTGTTCCAGTCTCCAGGAGCTCTGGGGGGTCTGGCCAGTTGACACAGTTGCTCCCTGCATGGGGCTACAAACCCCCTCAGTTCTTTCAGTCCCTTCTCCACCTCCTCCATTCAGGATCCCACGATCATTCCAAGAGTTGACTGAGAGCATCTACCTCTATTTGTCAGGCTCTGCCTGAGCCTCTCTGGAGACAGCTTATCATTCTTTATCAGCAAGCACTTCCCAGCATCCACAAGAATGCCTGTGTTTGGTGGCTATATATGGGATGTATTCCTAGGTGGGACAGTTTCTGGATGGCCTTTCCAATTCTTGATAGGTTCTTTGTATCTAGACATGACCTCACATATTCTAGATTACTTGATTGTTTGCACTATAACTGTAGTAATCTTGTATGGTCCTCTCTATTTCTTCAACACCAGTTGTGACTGGAAAATGGATGCCTAGCCCTGATAGCATGTAGCATGGGAAAGAATCTGACAAATCTGGCTGTTTGCCTTAGAAGAATCATTGATCCCATGGATCACACCCACAACACCTTATGTTGCTGTGTAAAAACAAGAAACATCTTAAGTTTTCTCATTCACAAGTTGGAAGATTAGTGGGAAGGGTCTGTGCCTGAGGCTATCCTTCTTATCTTTTCAAGGTAGAGCAGAAAGCTTTCATTTTGTCACAGATGATCACCTTAATAGTTATAGACTGTTTTTCAGTACACGGCTTTTGGAATCCTTAAGCTCCTTAGTGCTCTTTGTTCTTCAAGATGTTGCAGATCCCAAGTGCTCCTTCTAACAACTTCTTTCTTTTTGATTACAGATCTGCATAAAAGTAAGGGATAATAACAACTCCACAGAATCAATGTCCTGTTGGCATAAGATTTCTTTACCAAAGAAATTATTAGTCAATTACTGTAATATTTAGCATCAGGCATGTTCTTAAACATGGGCAGAATAAACCTGCCATTTCATGCCCAGTTGCCAATAGAGTTCTTGTTCCCTTCTGAAATTTCAGAGACTAGGTCTATACTGTTCCCATTACTCTCAGAACTACTATCTTCCAGACCTTGCTTTTAACACCTAACTTCTTTAGTCCAAACTTTCAAAATCTTCCACATTCCTTCAAAAACTGCAATGTCAGGTTATTCACAGGAACAACATCACCAATCTGTTATCAGCATCTTCAGCATATGGGTAATTTGAGTTTTTGTTGTTGATGATGATAGTGGTGGTGATGATGATGATGTAATAAAATAATGGGTCAAAAGCCTGTTTATAGAACAAAGTTTATTTTGGTTTACAACTCTGGAGGTCTAGAGTCTATAACAATAGCGATAGCATGTCATGACCACTGGAGTAGAAAACTGCTCAATCACAGTTTATCTTTACACAGGAGAGAGGGGCAGGAAGTAGGACAGAACTATATCATTAAAGGCCACCTCTGGTGGCTTATTTCTTCTAGCCAAGAAGGTGCTATAAACTCACAGACACTGGCAGGTGTCCAGGTGACACGACAGGGGACCAGGAGTTCAACTGCATGGGCTTCTAAGTAATAGTTCTTACTCAAAACACTACAGAAATCTGCATTGAAGGCTGTTAAATGTTACATGGAATGCTGGTCTGACCGTAATTAGGAAGCCTATGAGAATACTTTTTGTCTCTAGGAATGGTAGCTAGTTTCCATGTCCTACAGGGCCAGGTCAATGTGCAATATCTGTAAGGCCCTTAACCATTAACAAGAATTAATCATTATGTGAGCCTAGTGAAATTAAATATAGTGAAATTAAATATAGTATCAAGTAAAGACTGCATTTTCTTCCATTCATTAAATGCAGAACATGGAATCACTTGGCACAAATGCAGATGTTTCAATTTACACTGCAGGTGGCTGAAAACCTTTTTTAAAAAATTGGTTGTTTTATTTATTTACATTTCAAATGTTATTCCCCTTCCCAGGTTCCCATTTGCAACTCCCCTATCCCAGGCCCTCCCCTGCTTCTATGAGGGTGTTCCTCCACCCACCCACTCCAGCCTCACTGCCCTAGCATTCCTCTATACTGGGGCATTGAACCTTCATAGGACCAAGGGCTTCTCCTCCCATTGATGCCCAACAAGGCCATCCTCTGCTACATATGCAGCTGGAGCCATGGGTCCCTCCAGGTATATACTTTTTGGTTGGTGGTTTTGTCCCTGGGAGCCCTGGGGGGTATGATTGGTTGATATTGTTGTTCTTCCTATGGTATTGCAAAACCCTTCAGCTCTTTCAGTTGTTTTTTCTAATTCCTTCATTGGGGTCCCCATGCTCAGTCCAATGGTTGGCTGTGAACATTCACATCTGTATTGGTCTGGCTCTGTCAGAGCTTCTCTCAGGAATCAGCTATATCAGACTCCTGTCAGCAAAAGTGCTTCTTGGCATCAGCAATAGTGTTGGGGTGTGATGTCTGCAAATGAGATGGATCCCTAGGTGGGGCGGTGTCCTGATGGCCTTTTCTTCAGTCTCTGCTCCATTTTCTGTTTCTGCTTTACCTTTGGACAGAAATAAATCTGGGTTAAAATTTTTAAGATGGGTAGGTGGCCCCATCCCTCAACTGGGGGGTTGTGCCTATCTACTGGAGGTGGTCTCTACTGGCTTTATTTTACCTTTGTTGGGTATTTCAGCTAAAGTTGTGTCCTTGGAGCCTCTTGCTTTACTGGCATCTAGGCCTTTCTGGAGACTACTCCCAGTTCCCCATTCCCCACTGCTATACACCTCATTCTATCTAAGGAAGCTAAGGAGCACAAGGATAGTTGGAATAATTTCTAAATGTTAACATTTTAAAATTTTGTTACACCATATCATTCTCTATAAGGCACACAGCCATTTCTTCTTCAGATATGAAGGAATTGTATGGAAACTTTGACCTAAGACCTCTCTCATTGCAGCTTGCTATACTCAATGTCTACAGTAGTATATTAGTCAATCATGCTAAAGTTGAGAATTTTGTTGGGAAATCCATCTTAAAGAAAAGCACATGGACAAACTAAAGCAAAAGAAGATACTGTAGAAGAAGAAAAGTAGAAGCTTGTTGCTATATCACTTTCAAAGAGAAAAATCACAAGAAGATATACTTGGGGTGATTTATCTGTAGCAATATGTTAAATAACAGATTTGCCATCATTTATTAAAGGAACTTAAAGATAAAACAATAAAATTATTCCTGGAACACCTAGCCAAGACTTAGAAGATGCCTTTGAAAGAAACAAATGCATAATTAATAATTTTGATGAACTCTACACATCTACCACATTTTATTCAATTATTATTACTGAGCCCAGAAGATGACTCAGTGAATAAAGGCACTTGCCATCAAGATTAACAATCTGAATTTGAGCCAGCTTGAGACCAGCTTGGTGGGAAGAGAGATCCAATTCTGACCTATACAAAAATACCCCAACACTTATTCTTGCTTTCATGAATGCACGTATACACACACACACACACACACACACACACACACACACAGAGAGAGAGAGAGAGAGAGAGAGAGAGAGAGAGAGAGAGAACAATCAATACGACAACAAATGTAATTAAACTATTTTGAGGAATAAAGCAAAAAAATAAGGGCTGATTAGCTGGCTTGATAGTTAAGGGCACTCGAAGCACTTATCCCTGAGCTTGTACCAGAACCTGGTCTTTAGGACACACATGGTATAAGGAGAAACTGACTCTGCAAATTGACTTCACATGCACTCTACAGCACATGAATATGCACTTCTACACATCCACCCATAAATACATGTCAAATATTCTGAAAATATGATTAGATTCAGATCTCCTCACTACTTTCCAACATAGACATTTACATCTTTGAAAATAGATTTTTCTACTCATTTCATATCTCTGTGAAACCTTTCTTCCTATCACACATTTTTAAAAACAATCACCAGAAATATCATATTAAGCACAGAAAGCAGTGAGAGTTCAGTGAACTCACAAGGGTGAAACTACCACTTCTACAAATTTCAGGTTATCATTTTCATATCAAGACACACCCAACCTGATTCTAGATAAAGAGAAGTGAAGGTTAACTAAACCATTAAATTTGTTTCAGTTGTGAATTACACAAGTAATTACATTAAATTATTTAAAATTAATTTTAATTGATGTGTGTTTATATGTCTAATCAAATGTGGAATAAATATTAGTAGAGAATGTAATATGAAAAACCCTTGGTAATTCCTGAGAAGCCAGCATCCAATTCAGGGTGTGTAGTACTATCCTTTCCTTACAGGTATTTCTACATTCCCCAGTAAATCTTATTATATGTCATTATATCTATATAAAATATATTATTAATAAACTCAGTGCTTTGCTTCATAGAGAGGTGAGGGGAGAGAAGATATGAGGAAAATTCTTATTTTGATGAAAGTTTCTAAAATATTTCCCAGATACTCATTTCATTTATGGAAAAATGTTACATAAAGTATTCCATTAATTATGATCATGCTGCTATTTGATTCAAGAACAAACAAGAAACGCACATGGCTGGTTCAAAAATTAAGAGAATGGAGAGCAAGGGAGGAAAACCCTTGTTTTGTGAATGGGTACAATATGCAGGCTCTCAATACCTTCCTCCCTAACTGGTATATAATGCCACTGTCAGATGGATTAGTCATCACTCACTTTTGCCTAGTTAAGAAAACTAAATTTCAAAGAATGAAAAGAGCTATCTTTGTCAAACAATTCTGAAAAGAAAAACTGTTGGTGACTTAAAGAATAAAATACACTTACTGTTTACAAATAGATAGCTGTTGTCTCTTATAGTTTATAGCATGTGTTTCCAAAAATCTATTATGTCATCCAAGTTACTTCCAGTTTGTAAATGGGATGTGTGGGGTGCTCAGAATATATGAATCAAAATGGACACTTTCCAAACAATGGGCAAAACGCACAAGCAAGCAAGAACATGAACAAGAGGACATTTTTCTGATTGTCTTGTTCCAAAATATTTTCTTTTCATCACACACTGAGATCAAATATATTCTTTATGTACTGTCCCCAAACAAATATTATACCTGAAACTATAGTTGGCCATCTATACACAAACATTCCACATCAGCAAATTAAACAAATCCATAGACAGAATGGTTTTTAAAGAAAAGAATTGTCTGTAGTCAACATGTCATCATTCCCTAAACAAGAAATTTTTAACAATTAGCTATGCTTATATTAGGTGTTGTATTCAATCTGGGAATGATAAGATTTCAGTAAGATGTAAGGCTAGATGAAAACACAATGCCATTTTTATGTAACACATTTGAGTTTTCAGAAATTCTTTTGTCTATGCAGGACTTAGACCCACTCTGTAGATACAGAGAGATGACTGCATACAAATCTAACCAATCATTCACATGTAAGAAACATGTTCTATATCCTACTTACATCTAACTGAAATTAACTAAATTGAGCATCTCAGGGGTTGGATTGTTGAAAAGATCAAAGTATGCTGTTAAAGCTAGAACATGCTAAAGGTCAGAGTAACTCTGGTCCTGATCTCTCTCATAGGAGAGCATTAAAAAACTGGACACTATTGTATATTGAGAAAGGCAAACACAAAGGCTTGAAGGAAATTCATAGACCAACCTACAAGCAAAGTTTCATGAAAGCAAGTCATGAATTAAATGCAGAATAGGCTTAGGGGTGAGAACCCCATGAGGCTGTGGAGTAGTTTAGCCTCATCTGTGTTCACGGGGGACCTGGTATTTACCTTTTAATATTTTAATCTACCTTTGACCTTTCTTGGCTTCTACAAGTCCTGAAAGAATATTATATTTTGTTTCCCTGTTATGAGCAAAGATATTCTTTCCCAAGAGCAGAACCTAGGAAGGCACAACCCAACTATATTACAGATTAAAAATGACTTCTTGTTAGTAGCTTAAAAAGTAAACAACTAGTTAATGATATTTCTTAATAAAAATGTTACATTTTTACTTTTTATTATTTTTCATTGTTTACTACAATTTTCAAATTACAATATAATGACATCACTTCTTTCACAGTCCTTCCTCCAGCTCCTCCCATATCCTTCCCCTAATCCTTTTCAAACTGAAGGCCTCTTTTGGAGTATTATTGTTACATATATATTCATATAAATAAATAAATAAACATATATATCCATATAAATTCAAAACCTGCTAAGATGATTTTGCATGGCTATGTGGTTAAGGCAAGTATGATTTCAGGAATGAGTAGTTTGTATTGAATAATTAATTAGGGCACTACAGACTATCCAGCAAAAATCCTAGTACCAAGCAAGAAAAATCTCCTTTATTGTGTGGATCAGGTAGTCCAAGTGACTCACAAAACATTATAGGCTATTGCTGTTGCCCTTGTTTGCCTCTCAGAAGTAGAAGTAAGTCCCAATTGCTGAAGACAGCACATATTTAGGACACAGGACTCAGAAGTTTTGAGATAGCGTGAAAGTCTCTGTCCTGTGGTATAAGTTTCCTATTTTTATTTTGAATATAATATTCTTATTTAATCTTTGAGAATTTTACACATAGATACAATATATCTTGTTGGGTTAATTGGAGAGGTGTGGTGGAGTCTCAAATCTGTCCCAGACTGGGGCCTCTTGGGGAAGCAGGAAGTTTGACTGTGCTCACCCCACAGCACTGCCAGGGTGGGTGTCAGGCTGTGAGAAGCCACTGCAGAACACCACCTAAGTTTCAGTGGTGGGAGAGCATAGCTTGTGATCCAGGGGACTGCATGGAGCTGGCTTTGTCTGGTTCCCAAGCTCTTGGGCATCCCAGGCACCACTGGATGCCAGAAAGAGCTGAGAACGGAGTAGGGGCCCGTGGCTAGATCTAGCCCACACAGAGGGGGAGATGGTGGGGAGGAGCATGGTGGGGTCCCGAGGGAACCGCAGCTCACTTGGTTTGGTTTGGGCTGTGGCTGGGAGTGTGGAGGCCTTCTGCGGGAGACTAGATGTGGCTCTTTAGATGAAGGCCTGTTCTATCATTCCCCACGGTGGATCCCAATGAAGAGAGACAGTCCATGGTTTCAGGGCATTTATTGTCATGGTGGAAAATGGCATGAGTAAATCAGTACCCCTGAGACTTCAAAGAGGGGCGAGGATGAAATACCTTTGCAGGGAGGGCGAGTGGCTAAGACTCTAGGTGCCTCATTAACATGGGAATGTCTTGAAGCTACATGACCACACCTCTACCTATGGAGAGGCTTGAAGCTACCTCACAGGTAGTCACAGACCTATGGAGAGCTGCAGCCTCGTGTCAGAATCCTGGGACTAAGGAGCATGGCGAAATGCCTACCATTCCTTGTACGGTTGTTCCCTGCTGGAGACCCCCTACTGTGTCCACTGTGTATGTGTGTGTGTGTGTGTGTGTGTGTGTGTGTATGTGTGGTTAAACCTTGGCTCAACCAGAAACCAGGCTGCCTTTCATGGTCCCACAATATCTCAATCATATTCACCCACCACTTTATCCTCCAAATCTCCTCAAATCTACGCTCTTACATTCCGCTCAAAACTTTCTGTCCTTGCTTAAAGAAATAACCCACAGAATCAATTAGTGTTGACCTTATATGTATTTATATGTGGGCATCCAATGAAGCATGGTCAAGGTATTAGAAAATACTTCCCCAGAGAAAACTGACTCTTCCCCAGCAGCCATCAACTATCAATTTCTTTTTATTTACACAGTTTCCTCCCTCCCTTTGCTCTCTGCTTTTTTCTTTCTCCCAGGTGGGACTGAAACATCCTCACTTGGGCACTTGAGCTTGTTAATCTTACTGAGTTCTGTGATTGTACCCTAGGTATTCTGTACATTTTGGGCTAATATCCTTCTTATTAGTGAGTATATACCATGTATGTCCTTTTGGGTCAAAGTTACCTCATTCAGGATGATATTTTCTAGGTACATCCATTTGCCTACAGAATTCATGATGCCCTTGTTCTTAATAGTTGAATAATATTCCATTGTGTAAATGAATTACATTTTCTGTATCCATTCTTCCATTATGGGACATTTGGGTTGTTTCTAGCTTCTGGCTATTATAAATAAGGCCACTGTACACTGTACTATTGTGGAGCACATGGTATGATGGGGTGTCTTTTGGGTATATGCCAGGGAGTGGTATTGCTGGGTCTTCTAGTAGAACTATTTCCCATTTTCTGAGGAATCTCCAGATTCATTTATAGAGTGGTTATACCAGCTTACAATTCTACCAGCAATAGAGGAGTGTTCCTCTTTCTCCACATCCTAGCCAGTATCTGCTGTCACCTGAGATTTTGATTTTAGCCATTCTGACTGGTGTGAGGTGGAATCTCAGGGTCATTTTGATTTGCATTTACCTGATGACTAAGAATGTTGAACATTTCTTTAGGTGCTTCTTGGTCATTCTAGATTCATTAGTTGAGAATTTCTTGTTTAGTTCTGAACCCCTTTTAAAAATTATTTTATTTTGATGGTTATTTGGTTCTCTTGAGTTTAACTTTTTCAGTTCCTTGTATATTTTGAATATTAGCCCTATATCAGGTGGAGTGCTGGTAAAAATCTTTTCCCACTCTGTAGGTTGCTGTTTTGTCCTATTGCCAGTGTTCTTTGCCTTACAGAAGCTTTTCAATTTTGTAAAGTCCCATTTGTCAATTGTTGATCTTAGATCCTGAGCCATTGGTGTTCTGTTCTGGAAAATTTCCCTTGTGCAGATGTGTTCAAGACTCTCACATTCTCTTTTACTAGATTCAACATATCTGGTTTTATGTGGAGGTCCTTGATCCACTTGGACTTGAGCTTTGTACAAAGAGATAACAATAAATCAATTTGCATTCTTCTACATGCTGACTGCTGGTTGAATCAGCACCATTTGTTGAAAATACTTTCTTTTTTACACTAGATTGTTTTGGCTTTTTTGTCAAAGATCAAGTGACCATAGGTGTGTGGGTTCATTTCTGGGTCTTCAATTCTATTCCATTGATCTACCTTTCTGTCTCTGTACCAATCCCTGCAGTTTTTATCACTATTGCTCTGTAGTATAGTTTGAAGTCAGGGATGGTGATTCCCCAGAATTTCTCTTATTGTTAAGAATTGTTTACACTATACTGGGATTTTTACTTATCCATATGAAACTGAGAATTGTTCCTTCAATGTCTATGAAGAATTGAGTTGGAATTTTGATGGGGATTGCATTGAATTTGTAGATTGTTTTGCATAGGATGCCCATTTTTAGTATGTTAATCCTACCAGTACCTGAACATGAGAGATCACTCCATTTTCTGAGGTCTTCTTCGATTTTCGATTCTTTAGAGATTTGAAGTTCTTGTCGTACAGATCTTTCACTTGTTTGGTTAGAATTATCCCAAGCTATTTTATATTATTAGTGACTATTGTGAAGGGTGTTTTCCCCCTATATTCTTTCTTAGCCCATCTATCACTTGTATAAAGGATGGGTACTGATTTGTTTCAGTTAATTTTATATCCATCCACCTTAATAAAGTTGTTTTTCAGCTGTAGAAGTTGTCTGATAGAATTTTTTGGGTTGCTTATATATACTATCATATCATCTGCAAATAGTGATACCTTGACTTCTTCTTTGTCAATTTGTATCACATTGATACAAATTTTGTTGTCTTATTGCTCTGGCTAGAACTGTGAGTACTATGTTGAATAGGTAAGGGGAGAGTGAGCATCCTTGTCTTATCCCTGATTTTAGTAAGATTGCTTCAAGTATCTCTCCATTTAATTTGATATTGGCTGATAATTACTGTATATTGCTTTTATTATGTTTAAGTATCGGCCTTTAATTCCTGATCTCTCCAAATCTTTTAACATGAAAGTGTGCTATATTTTATCAAATGCATTTTTTAGCATCTAATGAGAAGATCATGTGATTTTTTCTTTTAATTTGTTTATATAGTGGATTATGTTAATGGATTTATATATTGAACCAACCTTGCATCCCTGGAATGAAGCCTACTTGATCCTGGTGAGTGATAGTTTTGATATGTTCTTGAATTTGGCTTGTTAGAGTTTTATTGAATATTTTTGCATTGATATTTATAAACAAAATTGGTCTTAAGTTCTCCTTTGTTGGGTCTTTGTGTGGCTTAGCTAGCAGAATAACTGTGGCTTTATAGAATGAATTAGGTACTGTTCCTTCTGTGTCTATTTCATGGAAACGTTTGAGGAGTATTAGTGTTAGCACTTCTTTGAAGGTCTGGTAGAATTCTGTGCTACAGCCTTGTGGCCCTAGACTGGTTTTGGTTGGGAGGTTTTTAGTGACTTCTTCTATTTCCTTAGGAGATATGGGAATGCTTAGACAGTTTACCTGATCTTTACTTAACTTTAGTAAGTGGAATCTGTCTAGAAAAATCTTCCATTTTATCTACATTTTCTAGTTGTGTTAAGTATAATGTTTTTGTAGTAGGATCTGATAGTTTTTTTAATTTCATCAGTTTCTGTTATATCTCACTTTTCATTTCTGATTTTGCTGATTTGAATACTATCTCTTCAACTTTTAGTCAGTTTTGCTCAGGGTTTATCTATCGTGGTGATTTTCTCAAAGAACCAGTATTTGGCTTTGTTGATTCTTTGTATCATTCCCTTTGTCTCTATTTGGTTGATTTCAGCCTTGAGTCTGACTATTTCCTCCTGTCTACTACTCTTAGGTATGTTTGCTTCTTCTTGTTCTAGGGTGTTCAAGTATGCAGTTAAGTTGCTAATGTAGGATCTCTCCAATTTCTTTATGAGAGCACTTAGTGCTATGAATTTTCTTCTAAGCACTGCTTTCATTTGTCTCATAAGTTTGGGTATGCTATGTCATCATTTTCATTGAATTCCAGGAAGTCATTTTTTTTTTATTTCTTTATTGACCAAGTTATCATTAAGTAGAGAGTTGTTCAGTTTCCATGGGTATGTGGGTTTTCTGTTGTTTTGTTGATACTGACATCTAGCCTTAGTCTGTAGTGATCTGATAGGATGCATGGGATTATTTCAATCTTCTTGTATCTGTTGAGGTTTGTTTTGTAGTGAATTATATGATCGATTTTGGAGAAGGTACTATGAGGTACTGAGAAGAAGGTATATTCTTTTGTTTTAAGGTGAAATTTTCTGTTTATATCTGTTAACTCTTTTGGTTCATAACATCTATTAGTTTTACTGTGTCTCTGTTTAGTGTCTGTTTCAATGACTTGTCTATTCATGAGAGTTTGGTGTTAAAAAGAATATTCGTTATTTGTTAATATGACAAATGCTTATGGTAAAATGTACTTATATATGCATCCATATATTATATAACATTATATATTATATACTGTGTATTCATACATATTATATTGTATAACTATCATGTGATATTTATTTTAAATTAATACCTGTTATCTACCACATCTATTCATAATTTAGGCTCATGAAAAAAATTGGTCACATATCTAGATATTAAAACTTTTATGATTTATTACCTGAACAACATTGAGAATGACCTAACTGGGGTAACCAAAACTGAAAAGAAAAATGACAGACATACATAAACTTGGAATAAGTGGGCCATGTGCTCTGGTAGAGAGATAGAGATATACCAAGAACAACCTCAAAATTCAGTAAGTTTACTTATCTGAATTGTGGAGGCAGTGCTAGTGTATTCAGCTTAATGGAGAGCTGGGTCATTATATACAACTAAATAAGGAGGCAGGTTTGTTATATATAGCTGAACAAGGAAGCAAGTTTAGCTCGTCTCAGTAAGGGATCTCTGTAGAGGAACAGTCTTAGGCTGTAAACATTTGGGAATAAGAAGCCGAAGTCAACATTTTTATTTTTATTTTATTTTTTGCAGGAAGCCACTGTCATTCCCATGGGGCCAGAGGAATCCAATGTCATTCTCATGGGTTTGAGGCATTGGTATTCTTGACATGGCCTTGACCATGTCAATAACTCACATGCACTCAGTACTTCATCTGCTCCATTCACATTCACCCAGGTTTTCTTCAACTCCTCAGAAGAGATAATGAGTTTAAATAAAATATGGAAATTACTATGTTTTTAAATTATAGTCCTGGTTTACTCTATAAAATACCCACAGAATGACTATCAGATAAGAACACTGATGTATATAATGTTGTTTCTGCTATTTTTTTTTACTCCTTTAGTTGAGAAATTTTTTTCAAAATGTGTGATGCAGATTAAGGAGAGTCCCATTGTTGTTGATATCTCAAGGTTCCCTGGAACAGCATAGAGAAGAGAAAGATTTGGCTTGGAGCCCTGTGATGGGTGACATGCTCCTATAGGAAACTGTATAGTGCCTACAAGTTTAAATTGAATCCTGTTACAGTGAACAAGATCATTCTCAACAATCTAATTCTCATCTGTCAATCCCTCTCATGCTAAGTGTCTAAATATATAGGAGGCTTAACAAAATATAAACATCTGGGACCCTTCATTTATTATTTTAAACATTTCATGAATTCTATCCAATAACATCTTTGATGTGTCTTGAAATTATAAGGAAATACCATTTTGATTTTAAATCCAAATAAAATGGTCTGTGTGTAATTTAACTTAATTCATTTTGAATGACACTATGACAACTATGAATAGTAGATTAGATTGGATACAATATCTTCTTCTTTGTCCCTAAAATTATAAAAAGCTCCAAAGAGTATGCTGTTCAACCTCATTCATTAAAACAAATAGTGCTGAAAGATAGAAGCCATCCTCCTGCAACTGAGATAATTCATGTTTGGAAGTACCATGGACCAGTATAAGCTGACTGAATCTAAATTAACCCTAAGGAAGAGTCTTGGTTGTAATCTTGTAGTTAGGGTACTAGAAAGTATAAAGAAGAGATTGGAACATCACCATAAATGTAGAAATTTCTAATCTTCCCTGTGACTCAGAAGAGCTTCACATGTCAGAAGAGGAGAGAGCATAAGGTTCCAAGGTCTGCCTCATGCTCAGCTTCCTGAAAATCTTGGCTCACTTTACCTCCATTGAGAGCATTAAAATTCTTATTTTATGACTATTTGTAACAAGTGAACCAGTGTGTGGAAGGAAAGGTTGTAGTTATTTTAGGATTACAGAAAATAGTTAATAATTATAAAGTACATTATAAATTATAAATGTGCTGACAAAGACTATTCACTATTAGAAAATATCCCTTAAGCATGCATTTCATTAGGATTACAAGTTCATTTATTTGATGTATGAATTTTTAAGCTGCCAAGAAAAACATGAGAACACTACAAATATTTAAATAAATATGATATGCATCGGAACTTATTCATGTTTCTCATATGCTTCCTATAAAACTGCACCCCTTGGATAAATACCAGACTGAAATAACACTCATCTGGCACATATTTTTATGGGTGTTGGGCACTTCTTTAGTAGCCCTCATTTATGTTGAAAACTTCAAACTTGGTGTCACTTTTAAATGCGTTAAATGTGATTTGATGAAGAAGGGAGTTTCTAACTTAACTACCGTCTATTTTGAATTTAATGGCTCATTTTATTAATAAGTTCCATATATAGGCACTCTCTATTGTTTCTGAAAAATCCTAATTGGATGGTTAATTCTATTTTTTGCATGGCTAGTCAATTTGGTACAGTAGGAATCACAGCAAGTGCCCACCAAGAACAGTGGTTAAGGCATTTTCTTTCAGACTTTTCTGTGTAGATCTGGTTAGTTGAGAGGTCCTAATGTGTGCATTGTCAGATGGGCATCATGGTTTGAAAGATCAGACAGTTATTTGGGGATGATTCGTTACTGATTTTCCCCTTAATTTGCTTAATGGTGGGACATATGGTAACATCTTTAGAACTTTATCTCAATAGTAATTTTGGTGAGAAAATAAAGCCTTCATATAAATGCTATGATTCTATCAATACTATAAGACATATAAGTGCTATAATACATAATGGCTATATTTATGTGTAAAATGACTTTCAGCTTTCATCTAGAGCAAGTAATTCCATCAGGTAAAGTTTCTAAAAATCCAGACAAGTAACGTAAATGGAAAACGGGAGTATGGTTGAAACCAGATTGCTGACCTAAAACTTACTGTAAGTCTTCCCTCATGAGGTGAAACCTTCCAGGGAGGGGTCTTCTAGAAGTGTTCTGCATGGAAGCCATGGCTGATGAAAGGAGGACTAGGTCACATTCTCAGAGAGTATGTGCATCCTTTTTAAGAACATTGGAATGAGTTGAATCACTTTAATGTTTATCCATCTTCCTTATGAAGCCACCTATTACAGAAACTTCAACAGTGCCTGAAGCTATACTAAGTACAGTCCAAAAAACCTATTGTTTATCTCCTTGACTTTATTCTGACAGAAACAGAGTTTATATGGTTAGTGGGTTCAAATGAACAGCTTGTAATTTAATACCAGCATTGAGTATTAAATGGAATTATAAATAATTCATTGTGGGCCGCACAATGAATTATTGGGAATTTTATGTATGTTTTCATGGGTTGGTTTAAACTAGACAAAAAAATGCTCAAGGAGTTGATCTAACACTCAGATAAGGATTTCAGAATGGCTTCATCTCGTATCTCACAGACTTTCCTGATCACGAGAAGGCAAGTAATAAATGAAGAGTTTGTGATTCCTGAAGAGGAGAGCCAATGAAGCAATTTAAAATGAGCTGGAAAACCATATTTCTAGGTGCTTAGCACTATGTACAAATTATAGTTTTAAAGGGAGCAACAGTGTCAACTGATCAGACCCCCTGGTGCTCCTGGTGACTGGACCACCAACCAAAGAATACACATGGAGGGACCCATGTCTCGAGCCATATGCCAGAGGATGGCCTTGTTGGACATCAGTGGGATGAGAGACCCTTGGGCCTGAGGGTATTCAATGCCCCAGTGTAGGGGAATGCCAGTACAGGAAGATGGAAGTAGGTGGGTGGGGGAGCACCCTCATAAAGACAGGGGAGGGGGAAGGGATGGGGTTTTCCAAAGGAGAGACCTGGAAAGGGGGTAACATTTGAAAGGTAAATAAAGAAAATATCAAAAAAATGTTAACATGCCTCATTCTCCAGGCAAATAATAATTGTATATTTGCTAACTAGGAAAGATGATAAGTCTCAGCTTAGTGTGTGAGGAAGCTGAGCTTCATCATAATGATGGATACAGTGAGTAGTGGATCACCTGAGTGCAAGTCTGTGCCTGATAACACATCACCACATGGGCATGTCTTCAGCAAATATTAGATCACTTATTGCAATTCGTGTTTAAGTTAGAGAGAAAAACAAACATATCTGACTTTTTATTCTCCCTTAATTATAAAGATTCTTTCTTCTTGCTCTTCTGATGTGTCTAGCCTCTATCTGGTCTTTTTGGACCCCCACTATCGTTGGCCAAGAGCAGATATTATTTATTTTCTGTATAATTGCTGTAGGGTCCCTAAGTGTTCCTCTATCACAGCACAGATTCTAATATCCAGAGAACTCCTAAGAAATTCTGACCAGTATTATTATGTGTCTGTGGATATTTATTTATTATAGAAACTATCTTCATATGCTGGCATCTTGAGTATGTCCAGAAGTAACTTTCTATGTCCAAAGCAACTCTATTTCAATCCACAGTAACTCAAGGTAGATACTCAAATTTGACAAGACAGACTGATTTTATAGATAAGACCTACCTAAGCAAGCAACTTGCAAACAAAGAAAGAGACATTCCAGAAATGAATACATGTGAAACTACACTGCAGTTGTTGAGAGATGACTCCACAGGTTAATTATGTAGCTGCAGACACAGATTTCCACAGCAATATCTCAGTGGCAGCTGCCTCTGATTCTCACTGAAAACTGACAGAGATGTCTTCCTATGATCTTAATACTTTGTTCCTTTCTGAGGTGGCAGCAGGGATTCTGGCCTAATATCTAGACAAATGGGCCTTTGTGAAGCTTTTCTCACTCTGTAAAACACTCATTGTTCTGCGAATCAAAGCATGGTTTTATGCTTGCACATATATTCTAGTAGAATCAGTACACTTACTAAGTGGAACACTGAAAACATTAATTTTGCTCTATCACTAGGATAATTCTAGGAGTAAGGAAGGCAAGAAGGATGGAGGCAAGGGAGCAGAATCTTTAAGGAGCGGAGTAGGAGGCAGACGGAAATATCGTTTTAAAGTAATGTTTTGTTTTCGAGAGCTGAAAGCAGTATTTGTGTCTCACAGATGGCTGAAGAACTTTCACCTACACTGAGCCTGTCAGGAGAATATCTGCATGCCCTGCAGAGTTTCGAGAGAGATGGTACTAAGGGTGAATAAGAAGACACTGAGAGGCGTGTGACACTTGAAAGGTCTGACAGTCTGCAGCTGATTGCTGATAGTGTTAGAATAGACTTATTATCAGCTTCTATGCACCTTATCAGAATGAACGTGCCTCTTTGAAAATTAAAGTATATGAAAAAGGACATCTTGTTTTTCACTTTTTGATAGTTTTCCTTAAAATGCACCTTTAAAAAAAGAGAGGAGAAACTCCTTATCATTTAAAGTACCTTTTCTACTTGATTAAGTTCCCTTTCCCTCTTCACGCAAGGGAGTGGGGGTAGTGAAGGCCCATGGAATATCCAGGGGTAGTGTCAAAGGCACATTGTTCGTATTATGCAACACCAGAGTAGGGGAATCAGACCAAAGGATTCTAGATTTGTGACAAGGAGTTTCACAAACCAAAAGGAAAAATGCAAGCAGCGGGGAGTTTTAAAGCTGCCTTTGTTTGTTCCTTTGTTAATATCTTGCTCTGCTAGGTTTACAAATCCTAAATAAATAGAAATTAGTGCTCCTTCCTTTGCAGTCCATTTGCTTTAGATGTTTGCCTTGAGGGACATTTGTGTATTCTGCTAATGGCTGCAGCAGAGTGCTGTCTCATTTTCATTCTGGCAAAAAAAAAAAAAAAAAAAAAAAGGCCGTCACCATGGTTACAGTTTCATTTGCTAGAGAGAAACTGATGGCTGTTAGTGATCCCATCATAAGCAACTTCTGTCAGATTTCTTATCAAGTCGACATATTTTGACAAAGTGAAAGATAACACTGTAATAAGAGAACTCAGTTGCGACTCTATGCAATGAACCATTTAGCATTAAATGAAATGTGAAACCACATTTTAAAAACTGAAGGTGGGGAGAAAAGTAATATTTATAATTTACACACACACACACACACACACACATACACAAGAATATTCCATTGCACAGTAATGACGGCTCCTTTTCTTTTCATTGTCAGAGTAACCCCAGCAGGATAATATCGATTGAGGATCTTAGAAACCATCATGAACGAGGCTGCTCAGAGCTTACTCGGGTGAATATTAAGCTTTTGCTTTCTCCATTTACCTTAGTGGAACCCAGGGCTCTGACACAAGCCAAACTCCAAGGGTAGTAACTCAGAATTCTCTGATCAAAGACCTTGTAAACCATTTAGTCCATAGCAGACTATTTGTTTTGTTCTACTGAGGGTTTGTTCTAATCCCAAAATAGACTAGTGAGATCAACAAAAACACCTTGTTTACAGCCATGTGATGTTCCAAAGATGGCCACAATATCAGGAGATAGAACCATGGAGAAGGTATTGCTATCATTTCCCATGAAGGCGTTGGCTCAAAACCAAGACTAATAAGCAGAGAGGATCAAGGATAGGCAGTCAAGGTTAGAAGAATAAGTTCAAGGGCAATAAGCAAAGATTCTGAAGCATTATCTATGGAACTGCAGACTAAGCACCTACTGACTAAAGAATGCCATTTTATTAATGTTAAATGGAGAGGCTAATGAGGAAATCACCCAAGGAAGAGTATGCAATGTTTTCTATGTGTGGGTTTTTAACAGCCCCACCTAGTCTTGCCTTGTAAAGTAACTGAAATGGAGGTGAACACAACAGATACTTCATCTTAAAGGAAAAATAAATGGTGACTTTCTTACATGCAAAACAGGGGTAATGTGAGCCAATGATTGCCAGTCCTGGTGGGAAAGAGATAGGGCACTGTTCAGAAGGTGGTCAGCTGAAGACGTCTCAGAGCCTTAGGGTGTGGGCAAGAAGAGAGAGTACTATTGAGTTTCTTCTCATACTTTTCTACCCAGTGGGGACACTGATGTAATTGTTGCTCATAAGAAGTCAGCTAAATGCCTTTCTTCCTAACAATTTGAGTTTTCAGTTTCCAGTACCTAAAAATATATCCCAAAGGAATATGCATATGGAATGCAAAAATAAAATAAAATAAAATAAAATAAAATAAAATAAAATAAAATAAAGGTTGGTGGCTGTTAATGTGACAAATAGACTCACTAAATAAACTGACCATAGGAGAAGTATGTCATAGCTGACATCGTTTACTGATGAACAAGTACTTTAGAAGCCAACGTAGGTTTTTTTTCCCCCAATAACTGTGAAATTATCGATTTCTTACTCTTTCGGTAAAGCGTTGTCTTTCATGAAGTTTTCGGATGCAATGGTATCAGAACTCAAAAATAAATCTACTTTCCTATCTATACTACTAACATCACAGTGTGACACTGCGCTTAATGAACAAAGTATAATTCCTTATTTGTATTGGCAAGGGAACCTAAATGCTCATGTCTATTCTTTTACTTGCAATTTTTAAAAGAATGTTTGGTCTTAATCTGTCAAATATAAAAGACATGTCTTATTTTTGACTCTACTGACAATTAGCAAGAGAGGTACTGGTTTCAAAGTTAGATGGATTATTACATAGAATAATGAACGATTTAATTTAAATTCAGAGAATATAATACCTTTGACTTATAGACACAAAAGAGATCAAATCACTTTATGAATGTGTGTCACTGACAGATCGTCTGTGTTTGCCTAACAAAACGGGAACGGATCCACAAAGGGAACTTGCAATGTAATTCTCCTTCAAGTATAAAGCAGCCGAACATAAGTCTCATTTTTCCTGATCACATACAATGCCATGGAAATTGTTGGCAGAGAGGAGACTGTTATTACTGGGTAAGCCTGTAGAGAATAATAAGATGGTTCTTGATCCTTAGCCAGGCTTTGCCTAAGGTCATTTAACTTGGCATGGTTTTCAAAGGGGGGGGGGAGATAGGGATTTTTGTAATTAAAAGAAAATGTGAAATTTAATATTTCTCTCGAATAGGGAGACATTTTTCTTCCATTCCCAACATAAGATGAACTGCTGTGAGAAGCAACTGACCTAAACAATAATAATCATAATTGCCACTGACCTTCTATAGAGTCTGGAGACTCCATTCCCTCTAGTCCCTAAGTATGATTATTCTAAATTCTATAATGACCTCTCCATTCATGTATACATGAATTATATAATATATATAATATATACATATATTATATATATTATATGTGTGTGTGTTTGTGTGTGTGTTTGTGTCATTAAGTGAGCAAACAATGCCTATAGATGCAAAGTAAACATTTAAAAGAAAAATACAGTTATTTTAGAGACTTGAAAATTTTTCTTCAGGGTTGCCATATCATCCTAAAAAAGTTTTCATCTAATCCAAAGCAAGATTATCTTCTTCAATTTTGTAAATCTTTTTGGGAATTTTAGTTCCTCAGGAAAATTGACTGGAAGAGTCATAGATTTCACAAGGACTTGAGCTAGCAGCACACAGTCTCCAACCCTTGCGTGTCCACTTGCCTGGAATATCTGTTGCTGTCGCTGTTGATCACCTGATGTTTACATGCCCTCATCCCTTGAAGTCTGCATCTGGCAAGAAGGGTCACTCTTGGCAGGGTACAGTCAGTAAGTGTATGGGGACACACAGGTAATTCCCCATAGCCACCTATGGCACAGAGTCCTGCTATTCTAGAAAGTCCCTGCAGTCTGCCATTTTGTTCTTTCCCAATTATCTAACTGCTGCCAACCACTAATCTCTTTATAGACCCTATAGCTCTGCCTTGGCCACAATTTCATAATCTAACAATTATACAGTCTTTAGCTTTTCAGATTGGCTTCTTCCACATTGTATTTTCTCCTCAGATCATATATTGTTGCCAATGAATACTGTCCTATTGTCTGGATGTACCACAGTGAATCTATATTCTTGAAGAATGTCCTGTTTGCTTCTGAAGTTTTGGCAGTTGCAAATCGAGTTGATAAGTGGAGCATGTGTTTGAAAGTTTTTGTGAGGATTTGGAAACAGGCTTTTACCTCGTTTTAGTAAATATCAGGCCTACCACTGATAGATCATATGGCAAGATCATTTTAACTTTTTAAGGACCTGCCAAACTGTCATACAATGTGGCTGCTCAGTTCCTACGCTTCTGCACTGAATAAAAGCTCCTGCTCTTCTGCATCCTTGCCAGCATGGGGTGGCGTCAGGGTTCTGGGCTTTGCTCATTGTGACAAGGTATAGCAGTGCCTTACTGTGATTTGCATTTGTCTGATGGCATGTCATGTACAAAATCTTTCATGCTTTGTTCGACCCTGTTCATTTAGTGAGGTGTCTGGTAAATTAAGTAACACAGCCTTTAGGGAAAAAAAAATCTTTTCTCTCATTATACTCTGTTTTAATTACATTTACAACAGTATTAATTTTCAGAGTTCATGTACAGCATTTTTAATTATTAAATATTTCTTAAAGAAATACAGTTTTTATATTTTAAACATTTTCAGAAAAGGATCTTAAGGATAGCTTCTGATTTAAACTTATGTAATTATGAATTTGAGTAAGCTTGTAGGGATTAGATAGTATAAAAATGTCTGTGTCAAAGTCCTAAACAAATAGCTAAGGGTGCTCTTGGAAAGGCCTGGAATTTAGTTCCCAATACCCATGTGGGGGCATTCATAATTACTTGTGAATTCAACTACTGGAATCCAACACCCTCTTCTGGTCTTTGTTGGCAGTTGCATATGTATACATACACGGACACATACGCACACAGACACGAGTATACCTATTTCATTTTGAAACTTTTCAATAAAATTAATTTTTACATATTACTTACTTAAGAAAGTAAAGACTAAACAGCAGGCTATTTTAGAACAATTCCAGTGCACAGTGCACTTACAATTTACTTCAATTTATTTCATTCCATTTTGGTTGAGTTGTCCCTACTTATATTTGTGCACATATGAGTATATGATAACGTGATCTGGATTAGCAGCTCTGCTAAGTGCATGCTGACCCTTAAAATCCACCCTATCATCTTCTTTTGTGCTCTGTGTGGTGAGCTGATTGGCTTATCTTCCTGACCTTACTGCTTAAGTGACTGCTCCATGGATGCCCTTCCTCATGTGGGGCCTCATTTGAAGGTATGCATCTAAGAAATTCCAAAAGCAAGATTGCAAAGAATTGAATAGATTTTCTTTTTGATTTGAGTTTTCATTTAATTTTATTTATAATGTTCAGTATCTTGGCAATCATTTTAATGTTCAAATTAAATTTTTATGATACTGTCCTCCATTTGTTTTTATAATTTTACTATGATTAAAATTAGCTTATACTTGACTTAAACATTTGGGAAAAAGGGCTTTCTTCTTTTGCTGATGGATTGAATCAATTCCTAATCATTTGCGGTTTTGAATATTTACAAAATACTTGCTGAGTGTTTTCTCCTTTGAAGATTTTACAGTAGCTGGTGTTAGCACTTTCTTCTTATCTTTCAGGCTGTATGGCTTGTGAACTCCTCTCCAGACACTGAGCAATTGTGTGACATTTTCCTCTATGGACCACTCAAAATAAAAGTATCACTATGATTATGTCACGAGCTACTGAAAAGAGTGAAGTACCATGTTTTAAGGCCATGACACCACCAACTGCAGGTACCTGTATATGGATAAACAACAGCAACAACAACAAATGACTGCAAGTACCTGTATATGGATAAACAACAGCAACAACCAACAAAGGATTTCGTTAAAATCTCAACAATGTCAGGATATATTCCCAATATGCAAAACAAATTTAAAGTTACTTGTATGCTTAGAAGAATGAAGTTAATGACATTGAACTTGAGAAGGGATTGGTTTATGGTCCCAGATCTCTCAATTTCTTCATAAATGCCACTACAAAAATTGCTATTCTAGTTGTGTCATAAAACACAAGCTCAACAAATACTTAACAGAAGAATTCCTTCAGTACATAGTATCTCTCAAGATGTACAGTGATAACACATGTACTTAAAAAGGAAGAATACACCCTCATCAACTGATATTTTGTTAATAAGAGTTCATCTGTATATTATAATTGTGATGGTTTATTTGCTAATTTTTTTTCACATTTGTGAAGTATCATACAGAAAGAAGAATGCTGAAGAAAAGAAAATTTAGGGGCTATCAAATGATTTTTCATTTCAAACATAAAAACAAATAAACAGCACATTTACCCAAACAGACTCTTGAATTGTCAAAACCAAGGGGTAAAATATCCTACAAATTATTTGTTCCTTTAACCACAGTTCTACACAAAACATTGAGAACAAGATGACTATTCAAATTTTATTTCTTTAACATTAAGATTCACATCTTGGGCTCTCATCAAAGACAATGAAATAAGATGTTTAACTCCAAAATTAGTCAACTGCATCTACTGTTTGTCCACTCTGATCACTGGATGAGGCTGATACATGTCTTGACAGACCCCAGTTATTCCACTTCATCTCTTCATCATGGTGAACAGAGCCTCTAGGTTTGCTAATACTGAGCAACTGCAGAAACATGCTTGAAAATTATCCTACTCAACAAAGGTAAGAGTGAGTTCATCCAAAAGGACATGTATGATATTTACTAGAAAAAAAAAAGAGTTACAATCAGGGAAGACATTCAAATAGTGTCCAGAGTACAGGCTGGACCAAACAGAAAAGCATCTGCATGAAGCAGGGAGGTGCGATCATGTGAATATCTTAAGCATCAGAACCTGGGTACAATCCAGAGGTAAGAGGCATGATGATACAGTGCAGATCTATTCTTACAAAATTAAACTTTCCTCAAGTTAGATGTATTAGTCACAGGAATAAGGAGCTTTTCAGATAGTTCTCAGTTCTTGAGAAGGATTTTTCTCAAAGTCCCTGAAGTCAGGTACACACACACACACACACACACACACACACACACACACACACTAAGAGGCCCTTGATTCTAATTTCTGGTATAGAGCAAAATCTAATTTTAGGATCAATCTTTCTCTCTCTCTCTCTCTCTCTCTCTCTCTCTCTCTCTCTCTCTCTGCTAAAACTACATTTAAAGTAGATTGGCATTGGCATTGGCTTTACATCAGGCCCCATCTCATCCTAGCTAAAAGGTGACCACTTCATCCTGAAGTTGTATTTGCTTCAACCATAATGGAAAATTGTAGAACACCAAAATAGAAATGAAGTGGTATTAACAGATGTGAGCTCACCAGGGTTCCATTTGATAAAGAAAACATTGAATATTAATTAAAAGTTAATTAGAACTAATTGCCAATTAGAAAGAAAATGTAATTTGAAGCTACCCGCAGCCCTTCTACTATTCTTACCTTTGAGAATACTCCACTCCCGAGGGTTGGCAAGCGAGTTACCTTCCTTCCTGTGGGTACATATGAAGACCATCCAATTACAGTTAACTTGTTGCATTAAACCCCAATTTAGGGAATGCAGCATATAATCAAATCATTTGTGGGAAAAAATGTCTAAAAGAAAGTACATTTTATTGAGTGGGAAACCCATTGTTTCAGAAAGCAAAGAGTTAAGAACTGCAAAGGTGACTGTATACAGTAGAGTTGGAGATGCACATTGACAGCTGTGGCTCACTGTTGAGGGACTTCCCACATGCAGTGCTGTGATTCTAGGAGCACACAGACTTTTATTCTGTGTTCAGGTTCACGCTCATATTTTAATGCTGTCATATCACTAGAATCCAGAAATCTGAACACAGCCAGACCAGTACAACAGTTTTCATTCATTCAGTGATATAGTCAGCTTGAAAATGAAAAGCCAGAATAAATCTCAACATTTTTTCTAAAGAATTTTCAAAAAAAGACCTTATTTTCCAACGAGGGTGGAACCTGAGGTTGAGGCTGGCAGCCATTTTGCCACCAGAACAACCTGCGATCTGAAGACCAAAATGGAGATAGAGACCTGAAATCTTAAGGCCCTGATACCCTATAGCTGGGACTTGGCAGTTAATTTCCTTGTTTTCATTAAATTATTTTGAATGTTATTTCTAGCCACTTAAAACTAAAAAAAAAAAAAAAAAAATGAGAGAGTCACATATTCTTCTTCCCATTCAGGTAAGAAAGGTATCATTTAAGGAGATAACTACTGCTTCTGAAAGCATTTCTTGATTGCCTATAGACATTGACAGCAAACCTGGAAGCTCCATTTTCTTAGCTGTTAACTGGGCCCAGCCCAGCAGCTATGAACTCACTCACTTAGTCATTGCTCAATCCATTCAAGACCTGACAGGGTTCATATCATTGACCTCACAGAAATGACAGTTTAAGAAGGAAATTTCATGTCAAAAGAAAAGAAATTCATTTTTTTTAATGCTTTGGACTGCATTTCCTCCTGGACCTCTCTTGCAGCTTTGACCTGGTCTTCACTACAGGAAGAAGCTACTGAAGATACAATGCCACAAGTCATCCAATATTCTTCTAAGTGAAGATCTACAATAAGATGACACATGTGGGCTGGCTTTGCTTCATTTTACATTTTAATTATGAACTCATTTATTACTTTCTTGTGAAGATTCACACATTATCCGGTCATGTGTTCATTCCGAAGAAATTTTCCATTTATTTACCTTTTGTTATATGAGTGTGCATGCACATGCTTTCTACACACATGTGTGGACAGTAAAAGACAACTTACAGGAGTCATTTCTCTCCTTTTCTGTGCACCAAGGATGGAATTTGTATCACTAGGCTTGGCTATAAGTATCTTCTCCTGCTGAGCTACACTGCCACTCCTTCTAAGTGTTAAGGAGTGATTCATGATTCTCCAGAGACAGATGCTTTTACTGAGTCAACCCCATTTCTAGGTAAAGTATAGTTCTCATGTCTGGTTGACAGAACTTGAACACCTAACAACATTCGCTTTGGAACAAACATGGTAATTGATTAGAAATGATATTAAACATGGGAATTTTGACTTGGCTCATTGATTTGTGAGTGCTGATTTATAAATACATTGTTTTAAAAGCCATGTACATTTCTATAATTTGCAAGAAAGGCTACAGACTAGATTTTTGGTTTTGTTTTTACATTGTGAGCCCAATATTTAAATATATAAGCAGAAACATTTCAGAGAAACTACGAGACTTTTTCAAATTCTAAACATAAATGCTTGAGTCCATATATTTGTAATATATGTTGCTTCTTAGGAATATCATTGTCATCTGCTTTCAGCCCATCCTATGAAGTTTATGCAATAAAATGAAATTCCAATTTCAAAATCTTAAAGTTTCAGTGTGACCTGAAAACTCCGTTAATGCAGTTTAAATGCAGCTCAGATTTTTAATAACTTAACCGCCTTATGCCTTAGAAGGTATAAGAAATATCTAGTTTATACTTATGATTCACAAAGGCCTTGTGCCTTTTTCCAAGTTTCTATATCATTCACTCTATCTAAAGATTCCATAGGAAATGTACAAAATCTTATAACCAGGTATAAAACTCTTTCCAGTACATTTTTCTTTAACCAGGTCTATTTTAATTCTGTAAAGGGTGAAATTAAAAGATTGGCCAATTAAAATTATAATAGGACATCCCTAGAGTTTATACAAAACTTTGTCTTTTGAGATTTCCTCAAGATATCAAAGGACATTTGAACCTCATTACCACATGAAATTGTTAAAGTAGTCCTGAGTACTAATTAAACACACAATTTAAATTATTTAATGTTTACACATCCTATTCTACATCACATGGCTGTATTGATATCTTTTAAGAAAACAGTTGTAAAAAGCTCCAGACTTACAGAAAATGTGGTACATTTACACAATGGAATATTACTCAGCTATCAAAAACAATGACTTCATGAAATTTGCAGGCAAATGGATGGAACTTGAAAATATCATCCTGAGCGAGGTAACTCAGTCACAAAAGAATGAACATGGTATGTACTCACTGATAAGTGGTTATTAGCCCAAAAGTTCGAAATATCCAAGATCCACTTCACAGCAACTGTTGGGCTGAGCATGAGGTCCCAGATGTAGAGGTTAAAGAAGGGACTGAAGGAGCTGAGGGAGTTTGCAGCCCCAGGAAGGGAGCAACAGTGTCAACTGGCCAGATCCTCGATGCTCCTGGAGACTGGATCACCAACCAAAGAAAACACATGGAGGGACCCATGGTGCTGGCCACATATGCGGCAGAGGAGGGTCTTGTTAGCCATAGGGGGAGGAGAGGCCCTTGGGCCTGAGGGTGTTAGATGCCCCAGTGTAGGAGAATGCCAAGGAAGGAAGACGAGAGTGGGTGGGTGGGTGGGTGGGAGAATACCCCCATAGAGGCAGGAAGAAGCAGAGGGGATAGGAGGATTCCAAAGGGGAGATCTGGAAAGGGGGAAACATTTGAAATGTAAATAAAGTATATATATATATACTGAGAATATATATATATTCTCAGAAATAGCTGAAATTTAAAGTGCATTTCTATTTTTATAAAACAAAGCAAACAAGCAAGCAAAAACTACCTTCAGTCAAACACATCTAACTCAACACTGAAGCCATATTCAGCCTTCTTTATAATTACTCCTATGTATGGCAGGTTTTTTTATTTCCCCTACATATCTTAGCATCTTATTGTTATCATTTATGTAACATTCTGTAAGTTCGTCAGCTTCAGGCTAGCCATACCAAGGAGAAGGGCAATGACAGACAATGTAGGAGTGGCAGATAACACCAACATCATTTATATTTATGTCTGGAACGCATTTTCTCATGTCCGTTCCCCCTAGAACATTTACCTTCCTAATTATGTTTTACTCAGTCTAATCTTTAAATTAATTTGAATTCCCTAAGCTCAGAACTGACAGTGAGAGGAATGGATAATGATGCTGAAGGGAAGGAGAAATTAGATTAAATAATAATGGTCACTCGTATCCCTACACTACTTCAGCATTTACAGTGTGATTTGGTTTCCCTTCACCATGCCACTGCCCACCACCATGAGGCTGAGAGAGAATCATACACATTAGGAAAGCAAACGTTATTTGACAGGCTCTGGCTCCACCACAGGAAAGCAGCTCTGCTACTGTGGGCCATCCCCCTCGGAGCAAGGCCTGAGGCTTTTTGTTCACTGATATGAATGCTTTAAACAGTGCTGAGTCATCTCTGAGCACATGGATTTGATAGAGTCCAATAATCTATTTCCTTCTGCAAAGCCAAATTTGTTGTCCCATTTTGTTCTTATGACACCACCATCATTGGCCAGGACTGGATGGACAAAACCAAACATCTATCCCTACATAGGCAGCTCTTAGGCAGCCCAGGGGTGGGTAAGGAGGCCACCAGGCATGTGACACATGGATGATATAAGCCAATTCATTCTCCACAAGAATTTACTTAGAAAATAAAGAATTGATTCATAATCTAAGTGGGATTAATGTGAAAAGAAGTCTAAGAAGTGCCTGAAGGTTATAGAATTCCAAAAACCTTTCCTTCTCCTCCTCCTCCTCCTCCTCCTCCTCCTCCTCCTCCTCCTCCTCCTCCTCCTTCTTTCTCTCTCTCCCCCCCCCATTCCTCTGGGGAGAGAGTGGGAGGGCAGGGTATGTGGTCACAACAGTGGCAGCTACATTTGAGAAGCCATCCACCACCAACACAGACATATTCTCCATGAAGCTAGAGTGTAGTGCAATTGTTGGGGACTACTTATGATATATGGAAATATGATCAACACTGAGATTCTCAACCAAAGCTTATTCTCTTAGCTATCTTCTGAGTCAGTAGCTGAACAGTTTTTCATACCGTATCTTTGTCAATGACTGGTTCCTAATAATTTCAAGTGTGTTTTGATTGTGCTGTATTTAATATCCTTGAGGTCTATAATTACCCACTGCTTATTTTCCATTATACAGTACGGCACACATTAGCAGTGACTTACTGTGTAACCTTGTTAGCTTATGGCTGATGGGAGAAAATGTTCAGCTTCTATCTTTTCGTGTGCATTTCTCATATTCTGTTTAAAAATTTCACATTTAGTCAAAACTATATTAGTGAGGATTTTAGTTCCATGCTTTATGTTCATTTCATTTGTGTAATATTTTCCTTTCGTGATGGAGCAATTAATAAGTTTCAAGGCAATTTTGTTATTAAATCCATTAAAGAGAAATCAATCAGTTCCCACTATGCTCAAATTACTATCATCCTTATGAATACTTAGCTACACCAGCTCTCTGAAAATACATTCTTGAATTTTGTTGCTTTGCCTGGGCCTCATATTGATAAAATCGAGGCTTACAATAGGAAAGACAACTGGTTTGGGCAAAAATAAATTAATCATATTAGAGTCAGTTCATACCTATTTCCCATGGAAAAATAATGACACAATAACAAAAAAAAGGAGAACTTTAAGGGCAGAGATGTAAAAGCATGGTTGTCGGTGTTTAAGGAGGAAGAGGTGTATAATTTTCTCAGGGATCTAAAATATAGAAGATGTAACATTTAGCTTATTCTGGGATTCCAAAGGTAAAGTACACATGGCAAAGGACACTAATGAAGGTAATTAGACCACTCGTAAGTTCTTGAAATGCATAACTAACTTATTTTTCTGCTTTCATTTGTAGCATCATTATATCAAAAATTAAAAGTAAAGAGGAGCTGACGTGAAAATTGTGTTCTTATCAAAACTAAGAACTTCAACTGAATTTCCTTGTTCTATTCAAGCAAAATTTCTGTCCTCAAGGAAAATAGAACTCTTGGGTAATTATGTCAATTTATAATACAGTTACTATGTTAATACTGAGGCTTTATAATTAATTTATGGATTCCTACTCAGGCAGATAAATTTGTCATTTCATAGAACAAATTTGTACATTGGCTCTGACATTCTGCTCTTATAGGATGCACATATTCAGATATATAAGATGTGACCAATAATAAAAATAATGATAATGAGAATAATATGTGCTTATAAAATATTAAATAAAATATTTAATTTGAAAATTAGCTTCTAGCCTCACAACCAGCTGTTCTTTTTGAAAATTCATTCCTTTGTTTTATTATTTTAACTTTCACATTTTCCAAGAGAATTCTTTCTTTCTACCATAGATACTCCCAAGGAGAAGAAAACATTCTAAAATATATTTACCAGAAAATACCGACTTTTGAAACACAAATGAGGTGCATAAGAATGAATACACCAATACAAATGATTGTTTTACGTTATCAGAACAATTGAAAAATCTTCTCTTATATCTTTGACGTTAAATACCAAAGTCACTATGGTTTATCACAGAACTAAAATTAATACTGCTTACTTTTTCTAATGAGTCATTATTTACCATCTCAGGCTATTAGTTTAGCTTTAGGTCTTGAGACTAAAAGCACTATTTTTTCACAAAACACTTAAAGCATTCATAAGTCCATGGAAGCCTTCTGTATAACCTATTTTACTGACAAACAATTACATTTTAGATTGAAGAGGTGAAATGATTAAGAATATTTGACTTAGTTGCCATGACAGCATGCATTTTTCATCAGGCACAGTGTAATTACTACAATTTCAATGATGTAAAATCAAGAAAGATGATAACAAACAGCAGAGCCGTGGAGATATTGCCATTGCAACCAGGTTGCCATGGCAACAGTGATAATAATCCCGGTGATAGATGTTTTCTCTTGCTCTTTCCATTTTGTACGGTTATAACATTCAGAGCCAGTTTTTACCACAGCTTTTTATAGTTTATTAGACTGTCAAAATAGTTTATGAGATGTTGTTGCAAAGGAAATGACTGAGTTCCGCAGCCTAATAAAAATGCCAAATACTCTGTTTACATACTGCGCCAGCACTTAACAAACATTAAAAAATTGTATGAAAAATGATTTGATATTGTATCTGTATTAATCAATTTGCAAGGCATAAGCTTTGTCACTGAAGGTCAAATGAATAGTTTCCAAGCAGACTGTTTGCCAAGCTTTCTTAAAGTTCATTCTTGACGTAGCAGTTGACAAAGGCCCTTCACCTGGCCCTGAGGACCAACTACCTGCAGGAAATGCTGTGCACAAGTAAAAGGTAAATAGGTACAGCAAATTAAAAGCACATTTGTTTCTTGAATAGTTGGAAAAAATATTCAAATGTGTGACCAGAAGTCCTCTCTGTGTGAGCATTTTAAAGTAATACTTTTTGAGAGTGTAAAAATAATGAAATGGCTTTAGAAATGAAGAGAGAGAGTGTGTAAATAATTTGATAAATTGATGTAAAGGTAGTGTTATTCACACCACATAAGGACATAAACACAGTGTGACAGTGGTCATTCAACTCAAGGAGACAGCTCTAACCATCATTCTACACAGCCCCACATCTTTCAGGAGCTGCTCTTTTAGTTGTAATGCAAGCACATGACAGAGAGTACACTTCAATGCAGGTCTACCATAGGTTTCGTCTGTAAGAAAATGTACCCAAGACACATGCATTCACAGGTATCTGGAGACTTTGTAATGTATAACAGTCCTGTAAAATACTCATGAATAGACAGCAGAAAATTGAGTAAGACATTAAAAGGGCTGGCCCTGTCTCTCTGCAGCAATCTGAACTCACTGGATAGTTTCAATAACATGTGCAATCTCTAGTTGTCTGGCAGTTTTCCCTAAAAATATACAGAGACCATAAAGAATATTCAAGAATAAGCCCTCTCCCCTCATCTATCCATTTGTTCCCTACATTATTTTCCATTTGGAGAGAATTGGATTTGGTTAGATTACTATAAGGGACCATACTATGAAATATGACACCATGGCCAGGTCATAATTAGAATGTCTTCACACTGGAAGACAATGCAAAGACTTTAGAACTTTGAAAATGTTTCTTCTTTTTAATTTATTCTTCATTTACATAATACATCCTGACCACAGATTCCCCTCCCTCCACTCCTCCCAGTTTCTCCTCCCACCTCTTCTCTCTCCCAGATGTCCCAGTCCTCCATCTTCAGAAAAAAAATCAGGCCTCCCAGGGATATAAAATTAACATGGCATAACAAGTTACAGTAAGATTAGACACAAACCCTCACATCAAGTCTTGATGAAGGTCTGCATGTTACAGTTCTGTGCTATTTGTCATTAATTTGAAAGGTGTATGAAAATGTAAGACCTATATTTTAGAAACATGAGTTTTAAGTCAAGTCCTTTTCTCTGTTGATTATGAAGCAGGAATGCCTTGTCACAAATTATAAACTTGTGGCCATGACAGAGTCAGCAGCACTTCAATGTGATGGCATGGACTCCCAGCCAGGAGCCTTCAGGTCCTGGTTGCTGCTCAGGCAAAAAAGGGGCAACAAGAAATGTGCCTGACACATAAAGCAGGAAGGCAAAGAGATAAAGAAGGCAGGATTTAATCTAGAACAATGGACACTCCCAGGATGTCATGAGGGTGACCTTAGCTAAGACTCATAACAGTGGGGGATATGATGACTAAACCTGCCATCTTCTATAATCAGACAAGATTTCCAATAGAGGGATTGAAATACAACCCAGCCACAAAACCTTAGACCCACAATTTTTCCTGCCTATAATATGTGCAGGCGTAAAGACAGAGCAGAGATTGAGAGAATGTCCAACCAATGTCTGGCCCAGCTTGAGACTCATGCCAGGAGAGAAAGGGTCATCCCTGGACACTATTAATGATATTCTGGTATACTTGCAAACAGGTGCCTAGAATAACTGTCATCTAAGAAGCTTCCTCTAGCAACAAATAGAAACAGAAGTAGAGATCCACAGCCAAATATTAGGCAGAGCTTGGAGAATGTTGTGCAAGAGTAGGAGGAAAGATTGAAGGAGCCAGAAATGTCAAGGATGCCACAAGAAAACCAAAGAATCAACTAATCTGGGCCCATAGGGGCCAACAGAGACTGAACCAACAACCAGAGAGTATGCATGATATGAGCCATCTGCACATATGTAATATATGTGAAGCTTAGTTTTCATGTTGGACTCTTAATAGCAGGAGCAAGGGCTATCTCTGACTCTGTTACCCACCTTTAGATCCCTTTCTCCTAACTGGGCTGCTTTGTCTAGTGTCTGTAAGAGAAGATGCACCTAGTCATACTGCAACATAATATGCCAAGGTTGACTGATATTCAGGGGAGGCCTTCCCTTTTCTGAGGAGAAAGAGAAGGTAGGGCATACAGGGGAAAGGAGGGGAGAGGGATGGACTAAGTGGAGAGGAAGAAGGGGGAGCTGTGACAACCCACAATAGATGGCTTATGCACAAATTCTTTCCAGGTATTGTTTATAAAATTATGATTCCAGCAGTGCAAAAAAAAATAAAAATAATGAAATTATGTTGTACATTAACTATAATCCCACCCCTGACCATCAGAGCACTTCATGGTTTGTAATGTCAAATTTCTGTTTGCATGTAGATAACCCATCACTAAATGACAATCCCATAGGATGTGCTTGCTCTGACATGCACTTACTGATGAGTTTAATACTAGGATTTTCACATATTCTCAAGTATACATCTGTTTAAAGAAACATAACATTCCTTACATTTTGCTTAGGAAAAGTAATTCCTCTGGTCCATGAATTAATTTGTTATATTGACAAATGCTTTATTTTTTTATTTTTTTATTTTATTTTTTTGCACAAAGCCAAAGAATATCATGATTTCAGGCATCCTTTTCATTTATTAATGCCAAGAACTCAGGAAACTATTTCCAAAGCAGAGGTGAAGCACTTCAAATATATTCAAGGTCATTAAAACAATCAATAAGAGACAATTCATGTCCAGAAAAGAGAAAGGGGTAGGCTAGCCTAAGATCCAGGGGATGCTCAAAGCGTCTAGAAAAACCCTTGCTGTTGCTCAAAATTAAGTTGGCCTTTCCTCCTTCCTCCAGAGACTTCTTTAGCTGTAATGAATGGTAAGAGAGAGTCCAGTTCTCCAAAGTAATGTGTTTCTTAGCTTGAATTGCTTTGATACATAGTTATGTCATCATATGTAACTCACAGAACTACCCTACTGGGATGTTCTTTATTTAGTATCTAAAGAGCAGTAACTCTAATCCTTCACATTAGAGTTCACTGAGAAGAAATAAAAGGAAGAAAGAAAAGAAAGTGAATGTAACAAGGCATAGGTGATTTGATTTTAATATGTCTGAACATCGTGTTCTCATGGACAGGGTATTTTCTGGTTTTATTCCTAAGAAATATTCTTTTAAGAGTTTTAAGCTTACTTGACTTCAGTCCTGATTGATTATATAAAAATGTCATAAAATGTGCTTAAATTATCTTAAAGCTGGTCCCATGCCATTTTTTCCTCTCTTTTTTGTAATAGTTCCAACTGCGAGGCTTGCGTTCCCTCTAATGTGTGTATTTTATTGTACAGAGATAGGGATCTTTGTGCATATGCCCAAATTATGAGCAGTCCATATTACATGGACTCAAGACAGCTCAATAATTCAAGACTAATTCACTTGTCTCAAAACATGTAGAAAATTACAAACTAATATCTTAGTGTGTGTGTGTGTGTGTGTGTGTGTTTGCTTTCTGAAAAATGTGCTCAGTTTTGAATTTTTTGCCACATTTGTTTTCTTTCCAATTCTATTGCCAAGAAATGTGGACTTCTGAAAGTCACAGAACTTCAACATCATCATTAAAGTTAAGATGGAGATAGCAGTGAATAACTGGTTCATCTCATTGATTTTTCATGGAATGTGAAAGAAAGTGGAGACAGTATAGCATTACGGAAGTCAAAATATAAGATGTATAAATATGATGCTCAGTAGCTATATTAATGATATAATTATTGTCAGCTGACAGCTTCTTGTCTAATTTTACAGATAAGAGTATCTGTTATGGAGTTCACAATGCTTGGCTCTCATGGGCTTATGGAATCCTATGAAACATAATAATAAATGCAACTCAGCAGAAATGCAACCCAAATAGCCTCCAATGATGGAAAAATTATGAAATGAATTGGGCAGAAGAATGTGAAGACAAGCAGCGTTCTCTTAGGAGTCTGCAACAAAAATGCTAACAGTGTTAACATGTAGCTTGTGAAGAATCCAGTTAGGAGTGCGAGTCTGCTATGTTCCAGAGTCTCATTCTTCTGTTATGTGTTGTGGCTCCCGTTAAAGGGAAATTGTAAGTCAGATGGTGCCTGCTTGTCTGCCTGCCTGGTTTTTACCTTTCATATTGTTTTTATTTTATGTGCTCTTCTTGTCTTTTTTTTTTTTAAATTGCACATTATAATTGCACATAGTTTTGGGGACACAATGTGCCATGATTAAAGAAATTAATATTTCCCTTTATCAACACTGCATTTCTTTGCATTGAAATCTGTTGAACTCAATCCTTCTTTGAGCTATGCTATGAACCACTAGAACTTATTCTAGCCCAGTGGCAAGAGTTTGATACCTGTTGTACCTCATATCTGACCTCCTGCTGTATCTGATCTCATATCATCTCTCCTCCCTGTCTCTTCTCTCTCCCTCTAATACTATGAATCCAACAATGAGACCTCCACAAAGAAGAATGTCTTACATGTGTCCTTGTGTGTTCAGCCCGTTTTATTACAGTGTCCTCTGGTTTTATGTGTGCATCTGGGAATGACAAGATTTCATTCCTTTTTATGGTGGTCAGCTTTCTACTTTGCTAGCAACAAAAATATTGAAGAATATTCTGAGAAACCTTTGTGATTATCTCAGAAGCTTCAGAATATATTTAAAAGTCCAACGTTTAAATTACATAATTCATATCTTATGTTTCCTCCCATTTACATCTGTGCTCACTCTTTGTGTTGAGGAGCATCTATTTTATTTATTGGATTTTTTATTGGATATTTTATTTATTTACATTTTCTGGTGGTTTCCCTTTTGGAAACTCCCTATCCCATTCCCCTTCCCCCTGCTTACATGAAAGTGCTCCCCCACCTACAAAACCCACTCCTGCCCTGGTATTCCCCTACATTGGGACATTGAGCCTTCACAGGACCAAAGGCCTCTCCTTTTATTGCTGTCTGACAAGGCCATCCTCTGCTACATGTGCAACTGGAGTCACGGGTCCCTCCATGTGTACTTTTTGGTTGATGGTTTAGTTCCTAGGAGCTCTGTGAAGTCGGGTTAGTTAATATTGTTGTTCTTCCTATGGGGTTACAAACCCCTTCAGTTTCTTCAGTCCTTTCTCTAACTCCTCCACTGGGGACCCCATGCTCAATCCAATGGTATTGTTAAGTACATTATGCATCACTGGAGATTCGGTATGCTGATAGAGTGGTAAGAAATACACAGAGGTTTCACGTTTACTTACAACCTGTTTTTAAAAATAGTTTATCAGTTGCATTCAACTAAAATATGTGAGGGAAGATGTGAGTTAAATTCACTCAATCTGTGATTATTTTCAATGACAGAGGGTGTTCCAACACTTTCTAGGAGTGTCAGAGTTTGCAATGACCAGACCCAAAGCAAAATTTTGACTTTCTGGAACCATAGTAATAAAGATGTCTATTACTAGTGTAAGCTTTTCTATGTCTACTTTGTGGTCCAGATGTCCAACTATGAGGAAAACTGAGGTGGCTGCCACTGTTTTTAGCTTTGATCTTATCACGTATCTATTTTATTTTGTTCATTCTTCATGAAGAATGAAGTTAAACCATGTAAAATCACTTAAAGCTGATTAATATTGTGCAGGATAAGCATTCTTTCTCTCAAATGCTAATGACAAAAGTACTTTAGAATTTGAAATTTAACAGTTTCAAAATATTTGAATATTCATAAAGATGCATCTTTTACAGGACCTAAGTTTAACAAAAAGTTTATTAATGTTTTATTATCATCTTGTACGTACAGTGTGTTCTGTATGGTTGGTATACTTACACTGTGACTGGAACTCAGGAAGTATGGAATTTTTCTATCTGTGGATTATATCAGTGTTTAAACTTTTCAGATCATGAAGTATTTATTTTTATTTTATATTCTTAATAATTGGTATTCAATCTATATTAAATTTTTCTCCTAAAGTTCAAAAGTGTGCAGTTAAATATATGTCACATATCATATATATTTCAGAATTCAAGGTTCTATACAGGTACTCACAAAGTCCTCTACATATATATTATGGCTTCTAGTTTACAACTTTTATGATATTCCTAAATGTTTGAATGACTGGGTCTCTGATTCTTGTGGCCTCTCTTGGGCTCTTTTTTTTTTTTTTTTTCTCTATTGGTTTGTCCTGCCCAACACTAATGTGGTGGTCTTTGTTCTATTTTATTATATTTTGTTCTGTTATTTTTTTAAAAAAAATTAATAAAAGGAAACCTAGCCACTAGGGTAAAGGTTAACAACTCAAGTGTCATTGGTACCTCATGTGAGAGGAAAAACAAGTTTTCTCCAATGCAGTGATACTTGATATATCAACCACTCCAAGGCAGGCTTCATGTTTAGACCAAAGCATAGTGAAGTCCACAGTTCTTTTGTATACTTTTATTTGGTTATAGCTTGGGATTTTTGTTTTGTTTTGGTGGTGTTGTTTTTCTTTATTTTCTTGATTTTGTTATTGTGTTGGTTTTGATTTTAAAGAAAAAAACGTAACCTTTGGTAGGCAGGGAGAGGAAGCAGATCTGAAAGGACTTGAGGGAGGGGAAGAATGCGATCAACATGAATTTAAATTTAGAAATCACTTGAAATAATAAAAATACAATTAAAAAAGAATTAAACACCAAAAAGCCATAACTTCTAAACTTAGTAAAGTTGCATATGCCTATAAACTCAGGACACTGAAGGATAACTAAATTCAAAGACAATCTGGGTCACATGGCAATACCCTGTCTCAAAAAAATAAATAAATAAACAAATGAATGACAACAGAAAAAACATAACTTTAGAGCTTCAACTCTAAGCTGCATGTTAGAGACACAGACATCTGAATTTTCAGTTTTAGTGGAACGATCTTTAATCTAATTAAAATATTTTAAACAGAGATTGTAGCAGTTATATGAAAATTGCCCTTTCTGTTCTCAATAGCCTCTCATGTTTACATCTCAAATCTGAAACATGAAGGCAGATATTATTAAAAACATTTTACAACACTTGGCCATTTATAGTTCTAGCAAAATAAGAAAAAATTAAACTCAAGATTTAAGAATAACTGCTGAAGTTTCAAGTCACTTCTGGTCATGTGGGATTTTACAGTGATTAGTTCTGTCTTGTAGGTTTTATCTTGTTATTTTCCACTGACTGGCATTCCATTTACTCTCATGAAGCCTCATCCTGGATCATGCTTTAGAGGCTGCATAGAGACAGTAAGTATTTCAAGATGTTGGAGTCGATCTGCTGCTTTCTGGCTGAGTATCTTAAGGAATTTTTGGGAACCCCATATCAGATTACTTCTTTAGAGTTATACAAACAATTTTGATTTCCAAGCCGTTCCATAAAACTTTACATGCTTTTTACTTCATGCTCCTGTTTTCCTGAATACTCATTTTGGATTGGTATTGTTCCTGTATTATTTTTCTGTCTAGAAAAATAAAGAAAATTGCAATGATACATGCCCTGTAGAACCTCAGCTGTAACCCCACCTACTCATTGCTTAATATTCTCTGAACTCTGAACTAAGGAGACTAGATTAGATCATTCCATTAATCTCATGTTTAAGGACAAAGAAGTTTGTTAGCAATTAAAACAAAGAACAAATACCCAATAACATAAAATTGAATTCCAATGTTTTCTTTGGCCCACTAAGCATATTTGTCATTTTATTGGACTCATTTCCAAGAAGTAGAATAATAAGACAGTCTGAAATTTTGCTAGGAGGGAGTGCTAAAAATGAGAAATCACCTTGTCTTAAAATAAGCTCCTAGGCTTCTGGAATGTGCTGCCAAAACTCTCAGCTCTTCTCCTCTGAGGTCTGATAGCTTTCTAATCTCAGCTGCATAGAAGTTCCTTCATGTCATGGAAGAATTACTGTACTTCCCCCAAGATATCTAACTTACTATAACGTGATAACAGAGCCTGCTGAGGAACATGGTAGAATCTTAGATAACCATCTGTGCTTCTAGCTGTTCCTTTACAAAATGATAAAAGTAGGACAGGATCAAGCTTAGACACTTGTTTCATTCACTGTGACTTTCAAGGCTCAGGCATTAGATACATCTTATTCATCAGAGAGTAGTGATGGGAATTTTAGGTTGTTAGCATACAGATAAGTTGTAAATTCGGGTAATGGTGATTTTTTTTCACCCCTCAGCTTAGTGGGTAATCGTTGGTTAATAAATTCTGTTAAATATTTCATAATATTCATGGTGATTTATTTCATTTCATCCCAAAGCAATGGCACTACTCTATTTATATTCTGACTTCAGACTTTCTGCAATCATTCCCCCTCTTCCCTATCCCATACTCAATATCAAAACATAGATATTTTTCTAAGTGACATCTATCATAATTCATTGTTTAACATCCTTGAGAAATGAGTTTTCCACTTCTGAATGAGAAAGTGCCACATTTGGACCATCAACTTAGAACACAGTGAGAAAATAAATGTCAGTCATTTAAACTGGCACACAATTTAAGTCTGACTTATAGAGGTGTGCCCTAAGCCAGGATTCCATAATTGGAATTTACATCTTGAAAATATAAGAATAACATTTAGTATGCCACACTTAGTATACTACATATGGTATACCACTGTGACATTAATATTCAAATCTGAAACCTTGTCCTAGTTTTTAATATAAGGTCCCTAGATGAATAGCATGGGCAATGCCTTAACACATAAAGCCCCACACCAGTTTCACAGAGTTGGCAATGATCAGATGAGGCCCCAAGAGTCTAAGTTTTTACAAGGCCTACAGGTAGCTCTGATGCCCACTGAAGTTTGACAATCACCATGATAGAGAAAGGGATTAATCCAAACTTGTACATTGGAATTAAGAAGCCCAGGTGTGGAAGGAGACATTCTACTAACTTCATAAAGGAGAAATGTCCTGAGAGTGCTTAGCATATAACATATGGCCTTTGTCCATGTTGCATGTTGTAATCACCTAGAAAACTTGAAAGAACTGCTGCTTGAGCCTTACCACAGGCCAATTACATCAGAGTTTTGAGGGTGGGTTCCTGCCAGGTAGTTGCTTCCTAAGTAGCCTTGTGATTGCTGAGTGCAGCCAAGGCTGAAAACTGTTGATTTAGGTTGATCTGAATTCCCCTAAGGGTCTTCCACAGCCAAGCTCAAAAGACATGCATGTGCCCCCATTTCTCTGATTGTAACTACTGCTGCTCACACCCTGCACTTGCTTATCTACTTACACTTGTGGCCATTGGATTCATAGTATGGAGAGCTCTTTCATCTGGTTTTGTATATCTGTCCAGCACAGTTCCTTTGAGAGGCACCTGAGCATTTTCTACATGCCTAATCCATCTTCTGCTTCAATTTTCATCAACTAGGTGCTGAGACATCAAGTCCTAGGAGATAAGCACCACTACACTCATGCTTTACATTTTAGCTCAGACTAGAAATACAAATAAGATCTTGTTCTGTGTCCTGTGACATGACTTTCCTCTCTTTTACTTCTGTTATGCTGTGTTAAGTCTTAAGTCATAAATCACTCCAAACTAATCTTTCATAGTTTGAAATTGCTTTTAGTATTAAAACAACAGAAAAAGATTATCTTCCTGTCCTCCTACCAACTACTGTGGACTCATGATAAGTATTAATTTATCATAAAAGGATGTAGCTATTAACTTGATAATTTATCTGTTAATATAACCATCATTGATACATTCTATCACTTTCTATACTTAACTATAAGATTATTTAAACTATGTATAAAAAAGACAATTTTATAGGGTGGACCAGGTTGTTACTCTTCTGATTATTTTGTAACCAAGTCTTTTATGCCTTTTGGGATTACTTAAGGAAAACAGTCTCCTGCAATACCACACAGTTAGATGCAGAATTTAATCAGAATCTTTATTTTAAGAAAAATCCTAGGTAATCTTGTTGCATACCAAGGCTAGAGAAGTATCAGTATTGGAAATGCCAAAGAAATTGCCTTGAATTTATATTAGAGAAGCAATTTCACTTAGTAACTATAAATCCTCGAAATATTTGACATATTAATTAAAACTACAACTAAATTAGACTTTTCTCCCCATTTAATGGAAAATGAGCTTGAAATTAACATATGTGGTGGAAATTGTGATTATAGGAATTTAAAGCTTCTTTGCCACAGAAAATATGCTCTGCACTTAGACATGAGTACAGGGCACTGGAGAATGCAAAGACTAACTCTAGGCCCGTGATGGATGGGTTAAGATAAGGGTCTATCACTAATGGTGTTGGAAATACGTTAAAGTACTGGAGCAGTTTAGAATTTGAACTTCATTTATTGGACAAGCACTATGGAATATTGATGGTATGCTCAATATAGAGTCAGATAGAGGAATGTTTCTCTTCGCTGTGCTTCTGGCTCAGACTTTAGAGACATGCTGGATGCAGACAAGTGACTTTGATTTAAAATGTCACATTAAGACCCTAGCCAGGACAGTGGGTAGTCTAACTGTAGATCATCACACTCCAATCTCTCTACCAGGCTTACCCCAAGATCTGGAGCAGACTACCTGCTGTGGCCTCTTCTCACTCTCTGTCCCCATTTCCAGAGGACTAAGTATATCTTAAAGGAAGACTGTGCTGTCTTAACTCCTGTGGTCTCCCTCAGCCCATCTCAAGCCCATTTCTATTCCTTTCAGTTCCCAATATATAGGAACAAATATCACCCTGAACCCACAGTGATCACATTTAGCAAAAATACCAGAAGAATCCCCTACCAGGCAACACACAATCATCACATTCTCCTAAGAACCAGAGATCAGATCGCAACAGAACCCAAGTAACAAAACACCCACCCAATAAAGATAAAACCAGGCATCAACATCTAGAATTACAGTACCAAACCCAGATGCCTAGATACCAGCATAAGAACACAACTAGTAATAGCTAGAAAAATGTGAATCTGATAGAGCCCAGTAATCTTACTATAGTAAACTCTAAGAATTACAGCATAGCTGAAGCACAGGATAATTAGCCTTTATGAAAATGATAGAGATAATTAACAGAAAAGGAATAAATCCCTTAAAGAAATCTATTAAAATAAACAAATGTAAGGAAATGAATAAAACAGTTTATGTACTGGAAGTGGGAATAGAATCAATAAAGGAAAGCCATCTTGAAGGAAATCTGAAAATGAAAATTGGAGGAGGAATGAAACCTCAGAGGGAAGTCTCACCAACAGAATATAAGAGATGGAAGAAAGAATGCCAGTTATTGAAGACACAACAGAAGAAACAGATACCTCTGTCAATGAAAATGTTAAACCCCAAAACCACCTGGCACAAAACAGGAAGTCTGGGACACTATGAAAAGACTAAATCTAAGAATAATATGGATAGAGGAAGAAGAAGATACCAGGTCAAAGGTTCAAAAAACTTTCAACAAAATCATAGAAGAAAATGTCCCTAACCTAAAAAGGAAACACCTATCAAGGTATAAGAATCACATAGAACATCCAATAGACTAGAGTAGAAAAGAAAGTCCTTCAGCACATAATAATCAAAACACTAAATGTACAGAACAAAGAGGTATTAAGAACTTCAAGGGAATAAAAATATGTAACTTATAAATACAGACATCTTAGAATTATACCTGACTTTTCAATGGATACTCGGGCCTGGGTGGATGTTTAGAAACTCTCAGATGCCACAGATGCCATCCTAGATCTATATACAGTAGAATGTTCAGTCACAATAGATGGAAGATAAATAATACATCTCATGATAAAAATAAATTTAAACAATATCTGCCTACAAATCTACCCTACAGAAAGCAAACTCCAGCCTAAGGAAAATGTCCATAATACAACAAGGCATAAATATTCTCAGATCAGCAAACTAAAAGAGTAAAAACACATACATACATACGTACATACATACACACAACACACACACACACACACCACTACCATCACAACAACAATAACAACAGCAAACAAATGTAATCAGCAAATACAACTACAAATGGTCTCAATTCTCCAATTTAAAAAAAAAAAAATATATAGACTAAAGGATTGGGTGCAAAGCCAGGAGCCATCCTTCTGCTGCATCTGAAAAAACACATCTTAACATCAAGGATAAACATCACCTAAGGGTAAAAGGATGGCAAAAGATATACCAAGTAAATAAACCTAAGAAGCAATCTGGGGTAACCATTTTAAATTTTGTCAAAATGACTTCAAATAAAAACTAATCAGAAGATAGGGAAAGCCACTACATACTCATCAAAGAAAAAAGCTACCAAGAGGACATTGCAATTCTTAACATCTATATATCAAACAAAAAGGCACCTAAGTTCATAAATTAAACAGTACTACAAGTAAAACCACATATTTACCCTCACATACTGATGGTAGGAGACTTCAGAAATTTTCACTCATGAAGAAAAGTATATACCCTCTTCTCTGAACCTCATGGAACTTTCTATAAATTGTACGCAAAACATGTCTCAATAGCTAAAAGAAATTTCAAATAACCTCCTGCACCCTATCTGACCACCAGGGATATCAACAACAGAAATCTTACAAACTCTTGGACATTGAAAAATTTACTACTGAATGAAAAAAGTTCAATACAGAAATTAGGAAGAAAATTAAAGATTTCTAGAATTGAATGAAAATGAATACACAACATAGCTACACTTAAGAGTACACAGTAATGGCAGTTCTCAGAGGCACATTCATAATTCATAGTACTATGTGCCTACATTAACAAAATAAAAATTGGAGGGATGGATCGTAAACTGGTAATTTAAGAGCACACATGAAACTTCTGGAAAAATAAATCACATTCAAAGGGAGTAGGAAGGAAGAAACAATAAACTTGGGGCTCAGATCAGTAAAAACAAACAAACAAAGAAAACACAACCAATTCAAAGCATCAATGATACTAAGAATGGGTTCTTTGAAAAAAAATGAATTATTGAAAAACCCTTATCCAAATTAACTGAAAGCAAAGAAAGAATATCCAAATTGACAAAATTAGAGACCTAACAGTAGACACTGAGGAAATCTAGAGAATCATAAAACCTTTAAAAACTACCCCACCAAATTGAAAAATGTCAAAGTGTTGGAAAATTTTCTTGATACACTGTACTTATCAAAGTTAAATCCAGATCAGATAAGCAATTAAACGATTTAAATAGACCTATAACCTGTAGTGAAATAGATACACTCATTAAAAGCCTCCCAAACAAAAACCAAAACACCAAAATAATAACAAAACCAAAAGCCAGGACCACATGGTTTTAGTGCAAAATTCTATCAGACATTCAAGAACAGTTAACACCAATATCCTCAAATTACTCCACAAAATAGAAACCAAGAAAACATTTCCTATTCATTTAAATCAGTAAATATAATTCAGTATATAAGCAGATTGAATGATAAAAGCCACAGGGGTTATGTATAGAGTAACATACAGTGTGGAGGGGACAAGAAATCTCTCTAGAAAAGGGAAATATAATTGATAGGTATGGATGGATTGCAAGGGACTGGAACATGAGATCAAGTGTTTTGGGGGGACAAAAGTGGGACATGAGATGGGCATATAGATAAGAAGAGCTAAAATTAGGGCATATCTGAGGGTTAGTATGGAAACCTTATATAGCAGAAGTTTCTTAAAATATATACATGCATGAAGGTGATCTGAATTTAGTCCACCAAATAATAGGGGAGACAGAGCCCCAACAGGACATCTTTTCTTACCAGATCAAACTTTCACTACCAGGATTGGGTTACATCTAATTGAGTTGTTGGCCTAACAGTTCCCATGAGAAACTCCAAGCATCCGAGGCTGTTGTCACGATTAGAGGTAGATGTTTACAAATTAATAGCAAGTCTATATTGAGGAGAAAAACATGTCTACAACTCATTAAACATGGAGAAGTCAAACTGGTTCCTACCTAAAGCCTTCATTTACACTCAGTAGCATCTTGGGTACAGGAAGGTACTTTGAACACTATCAGAAGAGAAATTTAAACACCAACTCAAGTACAAAACTTCTGGCATATAGTAGTGTCCAGTTTACAAGATACATTAGTGCAATGGTGGCACAAATATCTGATTTGACTTAAGGCAAACTCCAGGAGGTGGACCCATGCCTGACCCTGTTCTTGTATGACCAAGAACCTGAGACTAGATAACCCAGAAACTTAGGGCAAAATCAAATGCTACTGATTTACTAAACGAAGATAGCTATATAATAACTCCTAATGACATTCAGTGCCTTTCTCAGCCATCATCAGAGAGATCCTGAAGTAGATAGGAACAAATACAGAGACCCACAGACTGATAGTATGCAAATAGTGAGATACCTTGGAATACTCAGCCTTTAAAGATATGTCTCCATCCAATTCCTCCTCTCCATGCTTCGGGAAACCTTGGGAAGATTAGGCAGAATGACTGTAAAAGTCAAAATAGAAGACACCAAGAAAACAGGTCTATTTGATTCAACATAATTGACACAAATTCAGACTGAGAGAGCATACACAAGACCTGTATGGGTCCTTTGGGTATATATTATCCCTTCCTGTTTAGTGTTTTTATGAGATTCCTGAGTTTGAAAGAGTTAGTCATTGTATCTCTTTCTAGTTTTGGTGCTTTTTCTTGGGCTCTTTCCTTCATTCTGTTTGAATGTTTCATCCTATTCCTATGTGTTCCATTGTGTTGTATTTTATTTTATTTTAAATTTCCCTTTAGAATCTTCCTCCTCCTAATATTTCTCCTCCTCATCTTCCTCATCCTCATTCTCCTTCTCCTCCCCGTCCCTTATCTCCTCCTTTTCTAATGAGAGACAGAAAGGGATGAATCCAGATAGGAGGGAAGTGGGGAGAAACTAGAAGAAGTGGAGAAAAGGGAAAATGTAATCTATATATGTATATATCTATATATATGAAAAATAATCTATTTTCCATAAAATTAAAAAGATAGAAAATAACAAACAAAAATAATCACCAGAAATTATAGTTAATTGACAACTGTGCAGAAAAGGAAAACTGGTTTGTTTGTTTTTTTTCCCCAAAGGAGTCACAGGATACAAATAAGTGCAGATACACATGAAGGTGAGTTCCATGCCTGGCAGTAGATGAACAACACAAAAGAACTCAGTGATGAGTCTAGAGTTTCTTGTCTTACAATGCTTTGTCAAGGTAGTTTCCCCTTGTAGATCTTTTGCTTATATATCATGGTTTCTGATTTTGTTTTTATGTGTTTTCTCTGTGGGCGAATGTGTGTGTCTCAGAGTATCTACGTGTTTCTTATGATCTTGTTTGGCTCTTTTGTTCCTATTCCAGTTGCTTTTATTTGATTTTATCTTACCTATTGTTATTATTGTCATTCACTTTCCTGTTTGTATTCTAATGAGAGCAAGACTGGATGGATTCAGGTGGGTAAGTAAATGGGGAGGATCTTGGGTAACTGGGGGCAGGCAAATCATCATGAGAATGTATCATATAAAAGTCAATTTTCAAGGAAAACAAGATTGACTGAGGATGGCTATAGCTGAGAACATTGTAACTTAAATTGCTCTTATTTGGTAATTTGACATGGAATGGTAGAAGAGCAGTTTTAGAGGGGGTGTTGAGGATTTGTGTGTGATTAGAAACCAGGGCTGTTAGCACAGCAGCCTTCTGGATTGTAAGATTTTGAATGGCACTGCCCAGGGATGCAGATGCTGAAGATGACAGGACAGCAAGAGTAGGCACACATGGACAAGTCTTGGAGAAGCCTTAAAGAGTGAAGGAATGTGGTATTTACTTCTCAATACCAAATAACTAGTTTATTAATGGCATGACCCAAATTACTTATTTTTTCCTCACATAACTTTTTTCCTAAAATAAGCATCTGGAAATCATCTAGAAGACACTTGCATGTTTATTGAACTCAGAATAATGGAATAAGAACAGGCAAACCATCAGCAGCTAGAGGAGAGCATGCTACACAGACTGTCCTTATAGGTAAACACACACATACCTGATAGATAAAGCTAAGCTCCTCTTCACTACCCACTCTTGTTATGTGTTCCTATCTACAGAGAATATTTCCAGTAAAGCCTAGCTAAATTCCTCCACTTTTAAGTTCCTTCTGAAAAGTATCTTTGTACTTTGAAGGCTCATTAAATCTTTCTGGGCCCTAGGGTTTCACTAGAGTAATTTCTACAATAATTTCCTCAATGGCACTCCGGGACTTAAAAGGTTGTTTTTGTTTTGTTTTTTCCAAAAGGACTCAAGGACATATTTTCCAAAAGAAATTTACTTCCTACCAAAAAGTGTCTAAGTTCCTTTGTTCAAGAAGGATTTAAGGTGGTTATATCAATTGTTTGCTTAGACTGAACCTGTTAGCCTAAAAACCACAATTTTAAGTACCATTTTTTTTTTTTAATTAGGGGGTGGTGGGGAGTTGGTCATTATTTTTTTTTTTTATTTTTTAAACAGCAACTTGCCTATCCTATCTGTGAGTCTGATCCTGGGAGAATAATTCACTTAAATAGTGTGAGGAGCCAGGTCTGTCTTTAATTCCAAATCAGCTGTCCTGGAAATGCATCAGCTGTTTCTTTAAGGCCTAAAGAAGTTGTATAAACAGTGCTCTAAGTTGAAATGAAACGAGAACTGTCTTCAGACTCTTAAATAATGTAATCTAAACAAACTAAACTAACATCTCTGAAGGAATTTCCATTAAAGTAATGGAAGTCGATGTGAGGCTGCATTAAAAGTTACACGATCTGCTTCCACATTCTCTCCTAGCTGGTATTTGTAAATTAGCATTTTCTACCATCTTGTATTATTGTTTCCTTCCCTAAATGTATAGAATCAATCCCATGTGACTTTATGTGCCTAAAATTTTCCTCAGAACATTACTCTATGGAAATATCAGTTAAAAGGTATAACAGGAAAGAATTGGACCTGAAAAGCAAACACAGCTTTTATGTGCATATCAACATTAAAAATCACAAGCAGAGAGTAATAAAAGACCTCTATCCTGTTTTCTTTTCCATGTTACTTATGAAAGAGATTTTGGAATACAGCCCAATGTGGAATCAACACAACCCACAGGACAAACATCTACGTTTGGAGAAGTACTGGCCTGTAAGAAAATTGTTCTACAAAACAGACAGACAGCATGTCTCCCACTCTTACTCAAAGTCACACGGACTGAGTCCAAGCTTTGTTAACTCAATTCATAGATGCTAAAATAGCCTGCCAGATATCATAAGATGATCTATAGCTAATACTTGACTCTCAGTGTACTTATGATGTTAAGACCACTATGAGATTTTACCAAGCCACAGATATTATAGTCCCAATTCATAGGTTAGGAAATAAAAATACTCACCAAAGTTGAAGGCGTTGACCAGCCAGAAAGCTATGGTAGAAATGAGAGCAAGAATTCCTGCCCTCATTGATTGTAGAACACATTAGTTCTATAGTACTGTGCCATCTATATGAGAACTTTTATTATGACTTGTCCTCTGTGATCACTTTTTTGAAAACTGTTATTGCCAAGGCTGGATATCTTCCAACCAGAAACATGTCAGGGAAATGGAGAAGAGCCTGCATCAAAGGTGTTATTTCTAAAGGACTCCTCAGGGTACCAAAGGATACTCTTTTATGATTCCAAAGGGTCTTGGGAATCACTGAACTATGGGTTTGGGAGGATTAAGTTTGCCTCAGAAGGGTATTTTATAGAGCTTATGGTATAAGAAATACACTATGTTACCCCTTGCCAAAATTGCTCGGCATAGTCAGTTTCTTTACAATGAATTTGTATCTCTGTCTGTATATATTTTATGATGACTTCAGGTTTCATTCTCAGAGGTCAATCAAAATGTCCCCCGGGATATGAAATGAAAAGCCCCATTCTTTTTTCCCTGTGATTCATGAGCAACGAAAGCATTTATGGAGACTTGAAATGTAAGAGCAGAAAACCAGTCCGCTTACCACAACCTTAGCTTCCCCTCTGAGATCTGGGAATGGGGAATTCCAGCACTTCATCTGGAGTCTTGCAGGTCTGGAATTGACCCAGAGGAAAACTTGTGCTTCTTTCACACATTGGCCCTGTGATTATTCCCTCCTCTGCTTGTTTGCTTTCTGTACTTGCTCTTCACTGATCATGGTTTACTTGTGATTCTCTTTCTTCTTTTTTATTTTTCTTAAGGTAAGGTGCTATGTGTAAGAGGTTGGCACTGAACTCATTAGCCAGTTGAACTTCTGATTTACCAATAAGGTTATATCCTCAGGATCCTTTTTGACCACTTTTAAGGTAAGTCTCATTACATGATTTAGGTCTTCTAGAACTCAATATCCTCCTGTATCCCAGGTGGGATTAGAGCTGTATATTACATTACTGTACACTCTTACTTTGATAACAGTGATTTATTTTGATTACTGCATGATGATTTCTTTATACCTGTCGGTATTTTTTAGAAGTATATAATTTAATTTTCACATTTTAAAGTTTATCCACTTAATTTTTAAAATGTTAGAAAATATTGTTTTAATTTCTAGATAGTTCTATATGTATTTTGTGCAAATATATTTGATATAATTTTAACTGAGATGGGATCTGTAGTTTTATCCAAAACATTGTCTATCAAGTGAATGTTGTTTGTTCGCTTGGGAAGAGTGCTTTGTATATGTCTTATAAATATCACTAAGCCAAGTGGCTTATTATATTTGGATTTTCACTGAGGTTTTCTGCTTATGTTTTCTTTCAAGAGCTATAAAGTGTTTGCCTGGGGGCTCTGGGTTACATTTAGAACACAACTGGGTTACCACAAACATTTAAGTCCTTTGATAAACTGTGTACACAAATAGTGACCACATTTGCTTGAGAAGATGAAGTAGAGTATCAGAGATTGTGCTAAGGCTTCTAGGTAGTTTTGGGCCAGTTCCAGACTTATCTATCTTCAAATTAAGAACAAGAAAAGTACCAACTAGGGCTGGAGACAGAGCTTCACAGTTAACAGGACTTATTGCCCTTTTACAGGGTTAGAGTAAAGTTCTCAGCACCTACATCAGGCAGCTTACAACCACCTACAGATTCAGATCCAGGGGATAAGATGTCCTTTGTTATGGAAAATATTGAATCCCATTGTGGGGTTTCTATGCCCCTTCGACAATTTAGTTCCCAGATAAAAGACACACATGGCCTCTATATTTATAATAAGACTTTATTAACATTAATACTGGGCAGATATCTACCATCTATGTTATTAAAATATATTTCCTATCAATAACCTCAAGTTATTACTTACTGTTTCATCTGGACTGTTCTTCACTCCAATTGGTCACTCCTCATGGCCATGCTTTCTTGAGTCCTACCCCATGGCATCTTTCTCCTTTCTCCATCTTCTCTCTCTCTCTCTCTTCGTGGTCTCCTCTGACTCCAAGCCTGGGAACACCAAGCTCTACCTATCTCAATTCTGCCCAGGTACAGGCTTTAGGCACCTTTATTCACAAATCAGAAACAATTTGGGGGCAAGTCTACATAGGGTCACTTGGGCACATGTAAACTCTCTCATTTCTGGGACAACCAAGCCATGGGAGCCAGAATTTAGCATAGCATAGTCAGGGTTTCTATTCCTACACAAACATCATGACCAAAGAAGCACGTTGAGGAGGAAAGGCTTTATTTATCTTATACTTCCATATTACTGTTCAGCACCAAAGGACTGGAACTGAAGAAGGTCAGGAAGCAGGAGCTAATGCTGAGGACATTGAGGGATTTTATTACTGGCTTGATTTCTTATAGACCCCAGGAATACCAGCCCAGGGATGGCACCACCCACAATGAACCATCCTGCACTTGATCGCTAATTGAGAAAATTCCTTACAGCTGGATCTCATGGAGGTATTTCCTCAAGAGAGGCTCCTTTCTCTGTGATAACTCTAGCTTGTGTCAAGTTGACACAAAAAACCAGCCAGTACACCACACATAGCAATAGACCTAACCTCAACAGTTCCCTATTTTAGTCCAATAAAGGTTCCTTTTCTCTCAGATATAAATTGAGTATAATTATAACAATTATGAAAATTGTAAGGTATGATATACATTTATAATTACCAGTCTATTATATTTGGCAATTTAGATTGGTGAGTTGGAATAATGTATAGAAATTTTTTTATCTTAGCTTGTATTACTGTACTAAAAACATATTTATTAAACCAACAACTTCTTCTTAAATGTGAAACAACTAAGTTTAATTGTGAAACTATAGCTATCTGATCTTTAACCCCATCAGAGATCTGAGAAGGGATAAATATTATTTGATATGCATGAAGTGCATGGATGCAGCTTCCAAAAACCATAGATATGACAGAGATAGCTTAACACTTGGACAGTCCCTAATGTATTCCTTATAATGTTGGAGCATCTATCTTCAGTCTTCTGGCCCAGAACATCTGACAAAACTTAAGTGAAGCAGGAATTATGAAGGACTATTTTACCTTGGTAGAGCTTAGCTATCAACTATCCTTCATCTGTTTGTCCTTTTTGGACAGCATTCTGTCTGTTGATAAAGTTGGGGCATTTTTTCCTCAGTGACTAGCTTTTCACAATTGAAGCATGTCCATAGGGAGGCCATTGATGCTCAATATCTTTTTTGAAGGATAGTGGGGCTACTGTCAGGACCCATCTGTCTCATAGTCAAAAGATCTTTTAATAATAAAAAGATTTTAAATGCCATATTCTGTGGATCTCTGAGGCTTTTGAAGACCATCTATTGTTATATAGCATATCTGAATAATTAAACATTGTTTATTTTTAGCTATTTACTATTTGAATAAGTTTGAAAACATTTTATTGTAATTAACTAAATTAGTATTTAACATGACCACAAGTTTGACAGTCTATTACCTTGCAATATTTAATTATTCTAATGAGTTTGTAACAGCAGCTATTAAAAGGACTAGGACTAAGTTTTGTATTCTTAAATGAGTTGCATAGGCATAATATCTATATGAGAGTTGAAACATACATATATCATGTTATAACAAAATTTATAGTAAATTTTGTATCAATATATATAAAGATCTATGCCAATGAAAATGTTAAACCTGTATCAATATAAAGCTCTGTATGAATGTAAGAAAATATAAATTGAACTCTGTATCAAAATATGAAGATTTCTAACAATGTAAGCTTATGGCAATAAAATGCTTTTGTTTAAGAGTATATTTATCCTTATTTGTCTAATTTATTATGTTATTATATCCCCACTTTTTTTCTTTTCAACCCTTTCCCCTCTACCTAAGAAAGAAAGAATGATAGGACAAGAAAGATAGAAGTCCTTGAGACCAAGTTCTCTATTTAGTTTTCTCCCTGTTCAAAAATATAATTAGAAGCCACCCCTTAAAATGACAACCTATGTATAATTCATAAAATAACCAAAACTATCCACCCCAACTTAAGGAATTGGGATGACAGTCTTTTATATTTGTTTTCTGATGAATTGGAATGAAGAATTCTTGTTTGGGGCCTAATAAGAAGTTGGAAAAATAGCTCATTCAAAAGAAAGCTAACTGGTATTATTTGTTGTCTAGTCTCAATGTGCTGAGAAAGTTCAGGGATTAATTAAAGTCTAAACTGGAACAGTCTGAAAGGCGAGAAACAATGTCATTTGGGATCAGCAGTTCTATTTGAAGTTGTTCTAGAAGCAACACACACACCCCCACACCTACCCACCCACACATACACATGTGCACAAACACATATATACATCTAATAGAAATATATAGCACAAAGTAATATTTTAAAAGATTTATTTTTATATTTTACTTTAATTACTGAGCATTCACTAACTCCATATTGAATTATTTTTACCTATTAAATAATATAATGCACAAGAGGTTCTAAGCATTGTGTCTGTCATGTAACATTCAGTAGACATTGGCTGCCATTCTAGATGTGGTATTGTTGTGGATTAATTCCCAACAAACTGGATGTAACAGACCAGGCTATGGAAACCAATGCCTCTTCTGTCTAAAGATAGACTAGAAAACAAATAAGAAAAGTACTATCTTAGCCAAAGCAGTAAGGTATAGTTAAGGCTGACATTTAAAAAAAAATGGCAGCTGGAAGTGAAGTATCTTGTGGCTCACATTGAGACCTTGTTACATCTTCTTGATTAAATAATTAAGGAAAATTTTGGTTAAATCATTGCCTATATTCATAAAACATCCTCAGGATATTTGCTTACAATTTGGGTTACTGCCTACAAAAAATCTGTATCAAGATTTACATTGTAGACTTGTTTTTTAATTTCCCAACCAAAGAACAATAAATAATAACTAACTATTGTATTTTTGGTTGTTTGTTTTTCTTAACTAACTGTGTTGTGTATCTGGTAACTATTTGCTTTGCTCTTGTAAATTGCATTTTTAATAGCATGTGTCAATCTTTTCTTAAACAACCATATTGTCTTAATTAGAGTTTTTCTTGCCTTTATATATCATCATGTCCAATGGTAACTTGGGGTAGAAAAGGGTTTCTTTTACCCAAACTTCTACATTCACATTACACCATCAAAGGAAGTCAGGGGGAGTCTGGAGACATGAAATGAAGCAGACACCATAGAGCAGCATTTCTCAACCTGTGGGTTGTGACCTCTTTGGGGATCAATTGACCCCTTTCTCAGAGGTCACCTAGAACCATCAGAAGTCACAAATAAATACATTATGATTTATAAGAGTAGTAAAATTACAGTTAAGAAGTAGCAATGAATATAATTTTATGGTTGAAGGTCACTACAACATGAGGAACTGTTGCAACATTAGGAAGGTTGTGAACCACTGCCATGGAGAAGTACTGCTTACTGGCTTACTCCTCATAGCTTGCTTCCTCTGCTTTCTTACAGCATCCAGATCACCAGCCGAGGACACTGTAAGCACCCACAGTGATCATGGCCATCCCACATCAATCATACATTTACATACATACGTACATATATGTGTGTGTATATATGTATGTATGTGTATATGTCAGAGTTGCCCACAGACAAGTGTAGTTGGAACATTTCACAACTGAGGCTCCCTCTTTCAAAATGACACTAGCTTGTATTAACATTACATTAAACACTAGTATACATGTCTATTATTTTTCATTTTTTCTGAACAACAAATATTTGGATTTCTTTGGAGAAAGCCTTAGCTATTTTTGTTTCTTCCCCTTTTTGTTTCTTGTGTTTTTTCCACTTGTGTATTTTATTTTTGTGATATTTTCATATCATTTAAAGGCTATCAAAATTGATCATTTCATTTTAATGGGTTACATATAGATTTTACTCTAAAATAATCCATTGATTTTAAAATATTGTTATAGTCTGAAAGTTAATTATATAATAAGAAATGATAGTTTACCTAAATCCACGTATTTTAGTTTGTGTCTTTAATTCCATGAACTTGATTGGCTGAGGAAGAATGATCACAAGTTCAAGGCCAGGTGTATTAGTCAGGGTTTCTATTCCTGCACAAACATGATGACCAAAAAGCAAGTTGGGGAGGAAAGGGTTTATTGATCTTACTCTTCCATGTTGCTGGTCATCACTAAAGGAACTCAGGATTGGAACTCAAGCAGGTCAGGAAGCAGGAGCTGATGCAGAGGCCATGGAGGGATGTTACTTACTGGCTTGCTTGCTTGCTTTCCTGGCTTGCTCAGCCTACTTTCTCATAGAGCCCAAGACTACCAGCCCACAGATGATACCACCGAAAAAGGGCCCTCCACCCTTGATCACTAATTGAGAAAATGTCTTACACCTGGATCTCATGGAGACATTTTTCTCAGCTGAAGCTCCTTTCTCTGTGATAACTCTAGCTTGTGTCAAGTTGACACACAAAACTAGCCAGTACAATTGACCCCTTGTCAACTTGACACATAAACACATCACCATTAAGCCTTTACCCTTACTTTCTTATTCATCTGCAAGATCTAAATAACTTTAAAAGTCCCACAGTCTTTGCAAATTCTTACATATTAACATTTCAATTCCTTTTAAATATCCAATCTCTTAAAATTCAAATTCCTTTAAAAATTCAAAGTCTCTTAACTGTGGAATCCACTAAAATACCTTCTTCCTTCAGGGGAGAAAATATATCAGGGCACAGTCACAATCAAAAGCAAAATCAAACTCCAACCATCCAATGTCTGGGATCCACTCATGATCTTCTGGATTCCTCCAAGGGCCTGAGTCGTTTCTCTAGATCTGCCCTTTGTAGCATACACAGCTCCAGATGCCTGTACTCTACTACTGCTGCTATTCTTGGTGGTCATCTCATGGTACTGGCATCTCCAAAACATTGCTGTCTTCCACTGCAACTAGGTTTACCAACAGCTTCTCACAGGCTCTCTTCATGGTGCCAAGTCTCACCTCCTTTACATGACCCCTTCAGTCCTGGGCTGTCAACTGCAACTGAGGGTGCACTTTCACCAATGGCCTTCTGCAGCCTCTCATAGTGCCCAGGCCTCAGCTGTTCTTCATGATTCCTTCATGCCTTCAAAACCAGTACCACCTGGGCGACTCTTACACATTACCATATCCTGCCACAGCTCAAGGTACAGCCCTGGCTATCTCTGGGATGCAGCCTCTGTGCTCTCAGAAAACACTTCTCAGAAGATTTCACCCCAATGATGCTGGTCTTTTCTTAATCACCACTAATATCTTAGCTCCAGCTAACCAACATCAATAGTCCCAGCAATGCAATGGTTTGCTTTAGTAGTTCTGGTATCTTGTTAATCACAGCTAATTTCTTCAGCCCCAGTTAACCAAAACCACAGAATCTTCGTAGTCAAAATAGCAATGGCCCTGATAAGAGTGTTTAATCTTGCCTCTGAAATTTCACAAGCCAGGCCTCCATCTTCTGCACTGTTCTCAACAGTATCTTCCAAGCTCCTACAGAAGCTCCAAAGTCCTTTCACAGTCCTCCCCAAAACATGGTCAGGTTGTCACAGTAATACCCCACTTCACTGGTACCAATTTGTCTTAGGGTTTCTATTCTGGCACAAACATCATGACCAAGATGCAAGTTGGGGAGGAAAGGGTTTATTGATCTTACTCGTCCACATTGCTGGTCATCCCTAAAGAAAGTCAGGATTGGAACTCAAGCAGGTCAGGAAGCAGGAGCTGATTCAGGGGCCATGGAGAGATGCTACTTACTGGCTTGCTTGCTTGCTTCCTGGCTTGCTCAGCCTACTTTCTCATAGAGCCCAAGACTACCAGCCCACACATGATACCACCCACAAGGGGCCCTCCACCCTTGATCACTAATTGAGAAAATGTCTTACACCTGGATCTCATGGAGGCATTTTCCCAACTGAAGCTCCTTTCTCTGTGATAACTCCAGCTTGTGTCAAGTTGACACACAAAACTAGCCAGCACACCAGACTCAAACTGAAATGATTCATTGTACTAGTCAAAATATTATATATAATGTCTTCTTGATTTATCACAAACTCTACTAAATCATGGCATTTTATTATTCATTTTTATAGGTGCTAGTTCCAACTTTCTATTTTAGCTTCTGTGTATATTTTAGTAAATGAATTGTCCTATTTTTATCATCTTCATATTGATCTGGAAATTCTAATCCTAAAAACTATGGTTTTCCCATTACCACATTCACATTTTTGTATCTATACATGCAGCGAGAAATGTAATGAAATGATTTCAACTGGGCATTTAGAAAGTTCACCTGACAGTAAGAAATTTTTGAGGCAGCAACAGTAATATTTCACTAAAGTATTCTCAGCTAGAGCTGATTTCTTAGAATATCAGAATGTATTTTAATATGGGAACATTCACGTCAGGAAGACTTTCACATTTGCTATTACAGATGTGTGGTCTATCTGGGTATTTAAATCTCTCATGGCCACTGGTACATGTTGTCTCACATCTGTCTCACCTGTGTCCACAACACACATTTACCCTCTCTGTTTTTGATTTTGTTCTCAAAATATGTACCCTGATATTTCTGCTATTATTGTAGTATAATCATTAAAAAAGCATTTTGCATTACTAATTATTTTTTACAAAAATGTTTTAATAATTTTATCTTTAACTAGCGAAATACTAAAAATGTTGAAGGGGCTTCTTGAGAGTACATGTTTCTGTTAAGATTTTAATATGTAATACCACACTCAGATTACTTTATAATATTCTTGTTATACACAGTTAGAAAATTTTCATCTTTTGTTATTAATTTTCTATATAATTAATTTTCTCATAGATTATAGCCTATATATAATTTTGCTTAGTAGAATTTCTCAGCTTATGGATTCTATCTAAATTTATTATTTTTTCAAATAATAACAGCTAAAATGTAGAGTTTTTCAGTAGTCCTATACTTACACACACACATGTGCACATGTACACATACACACACAAACACACACACTTCATTTCTTATATTTTTCAAATTTTCTATAATGATTTAAGATGTATCTTTTACTTGTTAAATTTTAAAAAATACTGTTATTCTGGTTTTTGTCAATTCTTCTTTATAATTATAGCAATGCTTATCTTCATATATTTTGATACTATATTGTTTATCCTAGGCAATAGTGATAAAATTTATTTTCTCCTTAATCAGTAAAATTGTTCTTTTTATCTTGGTAAATCCTTTTGGCTCATAATTCCACTTTGTTTGATGTTAATATAACCCAAATGACCCTGGACTTCATTAGCCTGTGGGTACTAAGAATGCTCCATTAATATTAATATCCTAATTTGCTAGCTCATTAACCCCTACCTGCATAAAAGTGGGACCTTGACCTCTACTTAAGAAGTCCCAAGGCAGTACCAACATGTATTCTAGAATCTGTTAGCTGTTGTCTGAAGACACTCTCTAGGTCACTGCCAACTCTGCTACTGCTGCTTCTACAGCCATGTGAAGCTGCCTCTAGGACACAGAGATGCACAACCTTTGTGGTGTGAAACAGTGAGACTCTTTTGGGAAACTGGCAAAGAAATCTAGAGTTGCCTCCTTTTGAGGTTGTGTCTTGGGGCATTCAATGAGACCCTTACTCTAGGTAAAATTTTGGCTCTCCTTTCCTTAAATAGCCATTTTAAAAGAATATTGAGAGTTAATTCCTCAATTCATTCTAAACATCTTTTCTAAGCTAGAAGCCGCTGATGATTCTGGCTTTCCAGGCTGTGTTCTCCATCTACAGATGGTTCATCTCTCAATTGCTCATCATGCAATTTGGATTCTAGCAAAATGTATTCTTCTCGATTTTGAAAGCTAAAAATATAAAATGAAGCTTTCATCTTTATGGGACTGCTTATTGTCTGAGGCATGTTACAGATGATCTTACATAAATGTCCTGACAACTTTAATGCAAGGATGAGCTTATATTTGTATTTTATGGATGAAAACACTGAAGACAAGCTAAGGAACCTTTCCACGTACAAATGGAGACAATTTATGTTGCCAATCTTTCTAAACTTGCTTAAGTACATTTTTCATGAAGAGTGGATTATCTGAGCTCTTTCTGAGTCTTAGATAGAGGTGCTATATAATGTGTTTGCTATGAGTGTACTCCTAAATTGATGTATCTGACATGGATCAAAATCTCTCTTTGTCTCCTATATGCATTAATATTCATATATACACAGATATATATATTATAGTATATATATATATATATATATTCCTATATATAGTATATATAGGAAGCACAGCATAATAAAGAGATGGGTTATTTCCTAATGGTATCTCCAATTTTGTTACAGATAGTAAATATACCTGACCTAAAAAGCCACCATAAAATGGTTGTCATTGATTTTTGACATCAAAAGATATTTCAGTTTCTTCTTTCTCTGATTTATGTTTTTGTGAAAAGAAATAAATTTGATATCTTCTTTGTATCTCAGTTTACTTCTTTGTAGAATATAACTAGTAATGATCATGTCACATATTGGCTGTAACAAGATGATTTCTGTACATATATACTATATATATTATAGTTCTAGAAATCAAACGAACCGCTGATAAATGTTTGCTGCTCTCATTAAAAATATTGTTAGTAATTTACATTCTAATATGTACCTATCTATTTTGCAAAAACTAATAATATAACCATATTCTTTTCTTTAAATTTTTCCTAATTCTTTTCTACTTGAGCACAAGTAATACAATTTTATCTCTAAAATTAATTAAAAATAGCATGCTTAGGTATATATGGACATAGTCATATATTTTGCTCTTTTTGCTATTCTTTTTTTTTGTGTGTGTGGATCATAGCAGTCCACTGATGTTCCTCACTAGATAAAAAACATTGTACTTCAAAAAAAAAATTGTACTCCTAGTTTTCAATATTTTTATCTCCTGACAATTAAATTAATTTAAAATCCTTTAGATCCTGTAAATCTTTAAATGTGTGCACATTACATTGCTTATTGGCTATGTCATTTACTTTTTTGTCTAATGCCATTTAAATTATTTTCAACGTTATTACCATCTATAATACTTTAATTTGATGAAAAATCTTGTAAGATATCAATATGTCATCTCATCTTTCTTTTTGTAACCTTGAAAGAACTTTTATTTTCTTGTGCCTAAGATTTATTCTAAAATAGCTGAAATCTAACACTTATTGCTCCTCAGTAAATATCTTATTCTACAATTAATATAGACATGAGCCACCTATGTATGGCTGCAGATTCCAGAATAGTGGGGATTTTTTCTAGCCAATAGTGGAGATAGAATTTTTGAACTTCCTGAGTTTTAATTATTTGTAGAGAACCCAAATAGAATTGCTATTTGAGTCTTGTCTGTTCAGGTCTAATTTTCAGGTGGGTTCTTGGAGATACACTGTGCAGACATTTTTGAGTACTTGGTAACAGAAGCAAAAGAGCTGAACGTGAGATATGTTTAGAACAATAAATTGATGTTCTGAGAGTAGTACATTGCCAAACAGCTCCATCTAAGTAAATGTCAGTTAGAGAAAATATTCCAGGGAGATAAGGCTGAACAGAAAAGAGTAAACGACCACCAGTTTGTGACACAAGATGCAGAAGCTGAATTATTAAGAAATAGGGAGAAAACCCTACATTTGTAAAGTGACATATAGAAGAGAGGTTTAGAATGTAACATTATTATGATATTTTTAAAATACAGAAGTGGAGAAGAGTATCAGAAATGGGTTTAGGTTGTCTTCAATAAGTTTTTCTACATACGGGAGAGAATGTTCAAAAATACAATAGCTAAAAGATCAGAGATCAATGAGGACAAGAAGATAGAAACAACCATAGCAAAAGAATAATTAATGAGAAGAAATTGATGGTGTGTGGTAATGGATGAGAGAAGCATGGGCAGAAAAGGGTGCCATTATTGGACAGAGGAGACTGCTGAGACTGGACAGAAGAAAAGATTGTGCATACAGGCCTAGAATAGTTGGTGAAGAGAATGTTAGAAGTCTCAGTCTGGGGGTGCTTCAGAGGACTCAGAAAACATTGCAGAAAGACTATGTAAATTCCAGTGAAGATATATATATGCCTTAAGGAACATCAAGGGGACCTGGGTGTAGACATTATACTGATAATAAATTCTGAAAATCACCCAATATAAGAGGTGTTTCAAGTCTTCATTGTGCTGGGAATACTGGCAAGAATGGAGTGCCAGAGAAGAAAAGAACTTGAATCAAGAGAGGAGAAAGTCTTGACTAATCAGGATCTAAGCTAGATAGGTGTCCCAGATGCCAACCCCTGAGGCAACCTTCATGAGAAATGCAGCTCTGAGCTTCTATCTATATATTATTGTGCCAATGTCATCAGTGAGGCAACTCACAAGACAGGGGCTGAGTGGTCTGAATTTAAAGTGTTCCAGTGAGTTCACGTTTTTGACATATCCCTGGTATTTGGAGCATTTGAGAAGTGGGAATTGGATAGCTGAGTGAGATAGCTCCTTCAAAACAACACTTTGGCTAGTATTAAATCCCTGGGTCTAGCTTGATTTCTCTGCTTCCAAGTGGAAGTCAGCAGTCCATGCCCTAACTTCCATGTGGTCCATCATGCCTAGACAAAACTTCTGAAGCCATGATCTAAATTCAGTCTTAATGAATGCAGTCACTGGATCTTTTGGTACAGGGGAGAGCACACTACATAGCTCATTTTACTTTAGGGTCCTCTCATATGAAAGGACTTTTCACTGGGAGATTTAATGCACTACAACCCTATTTTCAGGTAGATATACTCAAGTAGCCAAGGGGAGAGTCCTCCAGTTCCTTTCTTATATGTTGCAAACCTCAAACTTATGGTCATGGGCCATGTGTAGGATCATGGCCATCATTATAGATTGTACCTCACTAGGTAGTATGTACCGATGACCTGCTTATATCGTGTGGAATTGCTCCCAGTACCACCATCCCAGATACAGATTTTAAAGCAGATTCTCTGTTTATTTTGCCCTGTGGCTACTTCTGCTTTCTTTCTTCTGTCACCACACCCATCTGCTTTTTGTCTTCCAAGATTGTATTAACTTGAGTGTACTGTTGGCTCTCAGAACCATTTTCTAGATATTGTGAATTTGTTCACTTTGGCCCACCTTTGTTTTCATTTCAATGGTATTTTTAAGAGGTTAGAGGCAGCAGAATAGCTTAAGTCTTGAAACAAGAGAGAAAGCAAGGAAAATGTCAAATAGGAATTTTATACACTAATTTAATGTATGTTAAAGCTGTACCCCAAAGAGAAGCAAAATAGTTAAGTGGACAATAATTCCCAGAGGAAGCATATTTAAACAAAGTAGCAAGAGAGAGCAGGGCTTTGTCAAAACTACAACCACCAACAAAGAACCTCATGAAATCATGAGAGATTATAAGGTATAGACGGGCACAGGACCACATAAGACAAAAGAATTTATTTGAGAGAGAGGTTTAAAAAGCACACAGTTGACACAAAGCTTTGCATGCTAAGTTATTGATAACAGAGATAGCAAGACTGTGGACAAGACTGTGCATAACTGTGGAAAGGGGGTTGGCAGAAGGAATGTAGTGTTTGGAGAACTTTATCATGTCAGTAGTGTAAGCAATAGACTTGATCAAAGACAGACTGGAGCAGGGGGGGTGGCGTGTACCTCAGCTTGTTGATGTAGTCCAGGAATCAGGTCTAAGAAACTAGCAGAGCATTGTAGCTTTGAGACTATAATAGAGAGAGCTCAGCAACCTCATATTTCAAGCTCTCTGTTGCTTTCTGACTTTACTGTGTATTTTGTTTGACTTCCAAATGAGAAAACAAGACACAAAAAGAAGGATCTGTGATCCGAGATCATCATCTGTGAAGTCAGACAAAGATAAATAAAAGGGTGGCTCTATTATTTTTGTACTTTTCTATAGTTAACAGCATGCCATAAAATAGAGTTTTTTTTAAAAAAAAAGAATAATGGGTGTATTAATCGGGAGACTCTAAATCGAGAGGTGCTATACCATAAAGGGGCTGTAACTCTCTGATACTGACAGCCAATCTCATGATTCTAGGAAAACAAAATAAAGTGCAGGAGAGAGAATAGAAGCTTTCCCATATGTGGGCAATAGACTTGTAGAGTGTGCATGTATTTGTGTGTGTTATAGTACATGCATGTGAGTATACAGATTTGTGCACATATGCATGTTGGGGCCAGAGAACTGTGTCCTGGCTTTTTCTTTATCACTTTCCAACTATTTATCTTGAGGCAGCTTCTCTCACTGTCTGAGCAACAAGTTCCCATATCTGCCTGTCTCTGCACCCCAATGCTATGGTGATAGCCATGTACTGGCATGACTGGAGTTTAAGTGGATGATAGTGCAAGCACTCAGGCCTGTGGAGCCATCTCCTCATCACCATCTTGAAAGTATTTAAGATACAGAAACTTACAGATAAATGAGGTCTGTGTCAATATCTGCAAACTATTACTTAAAAGTAAAGTAGTTTGTCACAATAATTTGTATTCGTAAAAAGTGGGACTAAGGATATTTATACATTCTAATTCTATGCAATTCTAAGTACAAAAACTGTAATAGAATCTTACTTGATTTGCCAATTAAACAAAAACATAGTCGTTTGACCATGAATAAGTCTTATTAGTTCAATAATACAACGTAATTATAGGGAGTGATATGGTTATATTTTATGTAGTTCCAGGTGATCTAAATTCCTTCTGAGTTTTCATAAAATTATGATGCATAAACTGTATACTATATACCTTATACCATGTACTATATACTATACACAGTATACATATACATACATGTACATGCACATGTACACATACACATATCCATATACATAATGACATGCTGTCCTAATAGCTGATTCTGCTCTGTAAATGCTGCCACAAGATTTTTCTCATTTACTAGTTTTAAGGACAAATTTTTCTTCTTGAATGGAAAATCAGACAAAACAAGAGGAATAACACTGTTTAGATAGAGGAGCAGACTATCATAAAAACATAATAGAATTTATTGTGACTTTCACTAAAATAATTACAACTCTCTTCCATTACTAGGAAACACATTAAGAATGCAGCATATTCTATCCACTCTTTATTCATGTAAATGACTTAAGAACAACTGCAGACAGGGGCTTGACTAGTTTAGTACTTGTTTTAGGACTAGAAGGGGCTTTGATTGTTACTATTTGTAACATAGGTGGAAAAAAATCGTAAGTTTGACAACTAGAGTAAAGGCCCTCCTTGGTTTCTACTCTGAGACAAAATAGTGTCCTTTGGCAGACTTACCAGACTGATTTACCAGACCAAAATCTTGTATGTAATCAGGAAAAGACTAGTGCTTTCTTGTTTAATTGAAAATATAATTTTCAAAGACAGAAAATTATAATTATAATCATCAAGTAAAATGTAGTTAATTAGGTGGCCACAGGGAATTCTGGATTTAAAATATGTCATGAAATTATTAGTATTGGGTTCGCTATAGGCGTTTATTAGTATTTAAACTTAAATTAATAAATGGTAAGTCTATTTATCAACTGAAGAAAAGAATTAAATCTTTAGAATACAATTGATACAAGAAACTTACAGGAACCATCCTGGCTTTTTGGGTGGTTTCTGTTTTCTTTTGATTTTCTGTTACTGAATTTGTTCTCAGGGCTTTATGTGTGAATTGTTCTACCACTGAGCTGCATCTCTTGCCCCAAACAGGAGGTATTTCTTATTCTAGAAAATCACACACATTCTTTACTTTCTTCCTTTTGAGACAGGCTGGCCATGAGCTAAGTTTCGCTCAGGTTTCCTGAGTGTGTGCCATGAGGCCTGCCTCAGACACGATGTGAATAGAGACAGTGAAAGTCGTTTCCCCTGAAGATAGTTCTAAAATCGTGTTAAAAGAAACAGTTGTCTTCTCAGTTAAGTCAGCTCAGGATTCAGAGGCTGCTGTTGAGTCGGGCATGGCTTGCGTGAGGTAGTTTCTAAACACTCTTTGATGTCAGGTGTGGCTTCTGTGGGTGTGTACCTTTGCTTGCTTGCATTCCTTTTGTCAAAAAGCAGAGAAACCATTGCTCTGAGGAGGTGGGAACTCCTGTTGGTGCTTCTTGCTTAACAATCTGCTGTGAGCCAGTGTGCATTGACTTTTTATGAAATCACATTTTAAGTGTATGCTGCACAATAAACCTAGGGAATAAATATACTAATGAATCTACATAAGTGTTACTAAGCTAGTCCTACTGCTCTGATGGGGTGGTAATAACTCAATAAACATTTGCTGAACAATGATGGATAATGCTAGCAATATGTAGCTTTCCTTCCATCTATTTATAACTTTTTAGAATCCATTATCATTGACATGGTTGGAACAAACTAAGTGATAGTGTAGATTTTCTGTTCTTTCATCTAAATCCTGTATATTTGTATTAGACTTCCATTTGTGTGCAAATGTTTTAATACTTGATGTTCCTCAGCTGTGACTTGAATACATATGAGCAAATCCCCTTGTGGCTGCATGCAGTATATGAATCAATTCCAGGGCCCTGACCCTCAGTAATTCAGTTTACACAAACACCACCATCCATATTCTCTTGTCTATGTGTTACTGAAATCTTATAAATTCTTACACACTTCTAAGCAAGGAAAGGGGAACTTTATGGAATAGCTTAATTTAAAACAAGAGATCCTGTGATGGAAAGGTATTTTCCAGTATGTGAAAGAGAGCACTACTAACTTATTAGAACTTACTTATTAGTTCTAATAAGTTCTAATAAAGTTATAAAATAACTCCCATTGTAATTTTTTCCCAAACCCATTTGGGAAAAAAGTGTCATTACAATGAAACCATCAATAACCTTTCATATCTTGGTATCTACACTTTAAATAGAATACTCTACATTTACTAGTGAAATGCAAAGACCTTTCTTTTGCCTATAATAATCTTTTGGCTATTTTGTGATCTTGTGGCTCACCAATAACAAATTTAATGGTCACACAAAGAAGTCTGTGTTTTCCATTTGACACAAACTGTGAGAAGGAGGTTGTAATTATCTTTATTCCACTAGTAAGCATACCACAGTTCGATTAGGTGATTCCAAGAGAAAAGTATACTAAGGCCAACATTCCAGGCATCATGTCCACAAAAGCTCATGTTTAGCCATGCCAGACCAGTGGTAGATATTTATATCTTCATGTAGTAAATAAGTAGCACACATCATGAACATCTAATATAGAATCAACAGCAGTATTTGGAGGATTAATCCTGACAAAACAAGGATGCTGACGGGACCCATAGACTTTGATGGTAAGGAGTGAAATAAATCCTTGATCCCCCTCTTCCCTCCTTTCTCTCCACCTCAACTATTTCCCATGAAGCCCTTGTACTCCAAGCCCTTGCAGGAACTTAATCTTAATTATGGCATTTTGGTGACATATAAAGAAAACAGGGTTTACATATTTTTCAGTACTCTCAAAAATTATAAAATGACTTACAGCCCGAGCTATATTTCTGTTGATATACATGATTGAAACCACACATGGTTTTCTATCACTATGTCTGAAAAGCTCCTATACATTCTTCCTCTTTACAAAATTTGAGGGCAGTAATAACACCAATATAGAACTCCCTTATTTATCTCTGTCTAGGTATCTGAAATTCATTTTCAAATATCTCTCACACACTGGCTCCTGTGGAAAGGAACACACAATTACCTCTTAGTGAGCATTCTCCTAACACTGTGCTACATAAAACTGAATATTCCTTTTCATTTTTTAAAATATTCTTTAGAAACAATATCTTCAGCTTCTCCTTTGTTTTTAAATTTTATCATCTTTTTGAAGTTATCATACAAGCCAGTGGGCTTCACTATGCATTTGCACAATTTTTTTCATTCTTCCTCCCTCTGGCCCCTACTTCTGCCACAGCCCCGCCTGGCCCTCATGATCCATGCATCTCATTACATTCTCATTTTCATCCCTCCTACCCCTGCTGAAATCTCCTGGTCTCTTGTTATACTCCTCTTTCAGTTTCATGGCTCACACACACACACAGGGAAATTAAAATCTAGGCTGTTCACATGAAAGAAAACATGATATTTGTCTTTCTGAGTCTTGTTGATTTTGATTGACATAATTTCCAGCTGCATTTGTTTCCCTGAAAATTCATCTATTTCATTTTATTTACAGCTATATATATGTGTGTGTGTGTGTGTGTCTGTGTGTGTACCTTATGTACCATATTTTCTTTATCCAGTTGTCTATTGGTGGATATCTAGACTTTCCTGGTTACCCTGTATAGTATAGCAATAAGGATGAGTATAGGCAGAGATGGGATAGCCTCCTTCAGACATGTGCTTGAGATTGTACCAGTGGGTCAATTTTAGTTTTAGAATATGATTATTGATTTTAATTGCTTTAAAATTACCATACGATGTAATGAATTCTGCTATGGCATGTGTGTATATGTGTGAGTGCATACATGTATGTGCATGCTCATGTATGTGAGTATTCATGTCTTCAGTTGTAGGCAGAGGTGAGCCATCAAACACTTGTGAAAGTCATAGGACACTCTCAGGTTTCAACCTTCATAGTTCATCTTGTTTGAGACAAGGTCTCTTGTGCAACACTGTTTCTGCTAAAGTCACACCTGGTTTTCGGTGAAGTTTGGAAGTCTGAACTACATTCTGAATGGGAGTACAGCAAGAGCATTTTATACTGAGCAATCTCTTCAGGCATTTTTTTCTTATTTTACTTTTTTCTATTTTTCTTTTTTCTTTTATTTTTCTTTTTTTGGTGAGGAACCTTCATACCAACTTCCATAGTAGGCACAACTGCTTATGTTCCTCCTAGAATCATGTAAAGATCCTTTTATTTTACACATCCTCTCTAGTGTTTCTTGTCATTGGTTCAGTTTTTCTTCCTTTGAATTGACTTGTAGTTTCAGCTTAATAAAATTTCATAAGAGATAGTAATTATTCTGATACTTTTATACTGAGTAAGGCTTAATTTGTGACCTAAAAGGTCACAATTTTTTTAATAATTTTTTATATTTTCCATATTTGTATATAAACTCCCATGGGCTGCTGAGAAGAATGCATATTCTGGATCTCTTGGACTGACCATTCTATTGTTTTCTAGTAGGTCCACCCAATTTATGTTTCTGTTTAAATTCTGATATGATTTCTCTTCAGTTTAGATTGCCTATTTAGAAATGAAAACGAGACAGTAAAATATTGCACAATTAGTGTATCGGAACATACTTGACCTTTTATGTCCATTAAATGTGTTTTGTGGAACTGTGAATCTATTTTTACAGCTGTTGTGACTATTCTTGATGGATAGTGTATCTTAATGTGTAGTGGTTTCCTTTATCTCTTCTAAGTAATTTGACTACAATAGCAGCAATCTTGTAACCATACGACTTTGTTTTTAGTTTCTGCTCATTTAGGAATTTGTTTTCCTTCCTGTGTCTGTGGAGATCTTTCCCAACGTGATATGTTTATTGGAAAAGATAAATAGTTGAATCTAGTTTTCTTTAATTGAGTCAGCCAGCCTAAATCTTCTTACTGGTAAAGTGGGATAATTTAAATTTAATATTATTGAAAGCTATTCATAAATTCTATAATTGTGTTTGTAGTTTTTTAGTTTGAATATTATTGATTTTTGTAAATTTCTTCTCTGTTTGTAGTAGGTTTTTCTTGTTTGATATGCTGGATATCAAGGACCCTTCCCACCTCTCTGTTTTCAGCTGTTGTTGTTAAAGGTTAACATTGTTCTTTCTTATTCTTGTGATTAAGACTATCTCTCTTCCTCTTGTGTGCATACTATTTCTTTAAGTATCTTCTTCAGGGTTGGCTTGGTAGTCATGACCTGCCTTAGTCTCAATGTCTGGATTTATCTTTCAGATTTAATAGATACATTTTCTAGATATAACAATCTCTGTTGCCTGTTATTCATTTCCTGATTTGAAATGCATAATTACATATGATTTTGCCTTTTATGCTTTCTGATGAAAGATCTGATGTTATCAAGATGTTTCTGCTTTTTTATGTGAGTTGGAAATTTTTGTCTTGCAACTTTTTCTTTCTAAAGTGTGAAATCTTTTCTATAAAATGGGACAAACAGAATCTTCTCTGGTCAAGTCTATTTGGAATTCTATTTGGAATTTGGAAACCATTTCCAATGTTTAAATATCTATTTACTTAAATTTGCGGAAATTTATTCTATTATTTTACTGAATGAGTTCTCTATTTTTTATGGTTATCTCAGCTCCTCCTATATTTTGAGCACATCATTGTTTTGCTTGCTTTCTAGCTCAGGTCCTGAATGCGTTCCTTAATTCATTCATCTCCCAGTCTATTGTGTGGTCATCAATCTTTGAAAATAAGAGTCTAAAATCTATTAGTAGTATATTCAGTTATCATTTTGGCTTCTAGTTTTTGTATTAAAGACTTTTGAGCTTGAAAAATTCTTGTAATGTCATATTTTCTGTTAGTTTTTTGTGATTCTTTATTTTATTTTGTATATATTTGTGATGTGTCCTCCAGGTTTTTCCCTTCTCTCATTTAAAAGAAAATTATGAGAATCTCCTTAGAGAAAGACAGTCAAGTGAGACACAACCTCAAACAAACAACTAAATAATTCAAGAACAAAAGGATCATTTTGAAAGGTAAATATAAGAAGTAAAATGTCATGAAAAGTATTGTGAATGTGAAAGACAGTATCTCTCCTTACTTAGGAGGATGCAAACTTTCTCTTCCATGGTTAGTCCTTTGCAGAAGTTGTTACTAGGAAGAGAGAGATGCTAACCTCAGTCTTTGAAATAAATATAGTTAGTGTGGGTTTCCTGAAAGAGTGATTCCTATGTGGAAGTGTGCTTTATGCCAGAATCTCCCAGTGTGAGGTATCACAAGCCCCTTTCCTGAAGGCTACCCTAGGTACAATTTGCTTTTGAGTCCTTTATTTCCACACAGAACTTTCTGTGATAGCTCTAGTTCGAGTGGAAGGTCCTGCAGCTATGTTTTTTTCATTTTCTTGGTGATCTCTCCCTTGAACAAGATTCCAGAAAATAATGAATATTCAACCTTGCCTCTAGCCCACCACCCACTAGAGGTAGTGGAAGAGAAAAGTTATTAAGACACGGAGAAAGAAGACCTGTTTAGAAACTGTTCTTTGGGAGAAAGTTCGATCTCTGTTGTTAAGATACCAGCAGTTCAGTCCAGTAGCAAACACTAAATATGAATAGGCAGCTTCATTCTAGTCCTTTCTGCAGACAGCACACACAAGCCAGCAGCTGCAGTCCAGTCCACTTGGCAGTCACCACACAGAACCCAGCAAGAGCAGTTCAATCTAAGAAACTTCAAGGCTCACCAACCAGCCAGAGGCCACAGAAGTGGCAAGAAGCTGCAGAAACCTCAAGAGTAGTTCTTTGGTAAATTTCTGTCTATTGTGTCACCACAAGTGGAGCTCAGCAATGTTGTGTAATGTGAACCAATACATGGGTGTCCTTAGGGAAGACTAGCGATGCGAGGCAAAGCAAATCAATGCTAGTGTTCTCACTGTCTGTAGATCATATTTATATTCCTTCTAAATATTACTTGCTCTTTGACATGTTTACTATAGTAAAACATCCTTACACCTATGTCCGCTACAGGAAACGTTCTTTCATGTGTCTACTTTAGCAAAACATCCTTTTACCTGTGTTTCCCAGCAAAACATCATTTGATATAACTGACTTTACAAAGAAACCAGAAGTTTCGACTTCACTTCTATTTTTGTTTTTCTGCCTAAATAGATGAGTTAGCAGACAGAACACTTGTCCAAGGCTCCTGCTTCCAAATAATTTGTCTACTTCCATGACAATAGCTGATGCTCATTCTTGATTTTTTTCTGCTATAATTGTAGCCTACCTCTGGTTATGTTTCTGCAGCCATGTCTTTCCAGTGTTTATGTTCCTGTAGAGCCCTTATCTGTGGGTGGTAAGCAACTGTCTTGCAAGCTACAAACAACTGTTGAGCATAGTCTACAAAGGCAGTGACACAAATGGGGGATAAAACTGGTCAGACATTCTAGGGACAGGGACTTTGGTTCTAAATGGCTTTGGTTTTATCCTAGCCACAGGACAGAAATGTCAGAAGGAGTCTCCCATTTGTTTTATTTTTCTACTATCTAAATGAGCCTCTGCCTTCAAACTATGCATAATGATGTGACACAAACAAAAGTAACCTGGACATACAATAGGCAGACCAGTTGGGTTTATGGGTACCTCACATAACTCAGCCAATTTTTTTTTTGTAATAAGACCTATGAAGAGTCCCTAGAGAAGTGTCTCAATGACAATGTCACCACTTTCTGGGACATTTTTATGCTCTGTGGGAGCTTTGACTTGACTCTTTCAGTTATGCTTCTACCTACAATTCTATAAGAGAGCCACTTTCTGAATTCACCCTGCCAGTGCTGTGAAATTGATTCTTCTACTTCCTGGGATGAGGAAAGCAGAAGCTACTTACTTAGTTTGGGTGACTTTGGTGGCCTTAAATTTACCCACTATTTAGCTCTCATTGCCATGCACACTTGAGGAGCCTACTCTTCCTCTATTTCCAACAGCGTGTCTAATGTATCTCAGTACTGTTCCTGGTGCTTCTTGATGGAGACTTAAATTTGGTGTATTTCCTTACTGTTTATCTCTTGTGTAGCAATAAAGTTTATTTTTACATCTGGGTTGTTCCCTTTCATCCAATAGCACCCAGTTAGCTTCCAATTCGACATCTTACTTGGGATTCTCTAAATAGCGATAGGTTTATAGTGCAGAGGAAAAACATTGAGCATGGGTTGGCTAGATTACTGGTACAAATAATAGACTGTCAAAATGTGGTATTGAGCAAGACAATATCCAAAGTCTGATTTTCCACTTCATAACTATCCTGAGCTAGGTTGCAAGAGAAGTAAAGCTAATATTTATTTTATCTTCTTTGACTTTACTAGAATTTTGCTACTAGAATACCTTTGAGGATATCTTTTACTTCCATTTATATAATAAATGCTATTGTTAATACCTTTAAGATACAGTAGGAGTGATATTGGTTTTTGGGATTTTTTTTTTTTTGGATAATATTCAAACTGATAATTCCAGAGTTGAAGATAGCCTGTCAGGTAACAAAACTTTCCCCCCACTTAACATTAAATTCATTAATAACAATACCACCAAATTACTTCTGCCTAAAACCTCATAAACCAGGAACTAATCAAAGCAAACACACTTAACAGCTAATGATGATGTTAATTTAGCTGTAAATGCCTCAAAGGCTAGTAACTAGAGAGCAGTTATGTGCTTTTTGTTTTGCAAAATAAATTACTGCTGCACATTTTGCCACAATCTTCTCTATTTACTTTTCTAAAATACTATTCCCTGAGTAAGATTGTAAAGTAGATCTAATGGTCGGATAACTTAAATAACCATATTACAATCAATTTGTTTAAAATAATGTCTCAGGAAGATGTTTGGAACAATCAAACTGGCCACAAATGTACCATAAAAGAACACAAAGAGCAGAGGAAATGAACTCCACACAGCTCTCGACTGAATGGAGATACTCACTTCAGATTTAATGAAAAATTATTTGTTTAGCCATAGGGATCTGAGTCATACATCCTGTTAATATTACCACAGGAAACAACATGAGTTAACTTACAAATTGCATATTTTCAGCAAACAGACATGATCATCAGGATTTTCTCTTTATCACTTAGGTCCGTTGCTCCAAAATAAGAAACTAGAGCTCAGTGGCATTAAGTTATCTTCTTGGGTTTACATGTAAGTGGTTCACAGGTTCAATAGTACTGTGCTAAGGGGTTTTACTTCCTAGAGGGAAACACAGAAGATACAATTACCTGGCAAGCCAGCAGCCACACACAAAATGACAAAAATTGTTATCAAATTAGTGACCATCCAAAAAGAGAGGGACATAATTCTGAGGTCCAAAGTAAGAAAACTAAAGGCAGTCTTGATAGGGCTGAAAGTACATTGCATACTGAGAAATTAGAAGACTAAACTTGGGATTTGAAACTACAGACACTCATGACTCTTTCCAATTCCCTATAGAAGTGGTTACACTGATTGTCTGTTTGTGAGACGAATAATAGACATATATAATAGACATATGCTGTCCTATGAGTGTGCAGTGGCCCCCGACATTTCTGTATTTGAACACTGTGTTCCCAGGTTGTAGTGTTGTTTGGGAAACTTTTGCCATGGTGGAGCTTCACTGGAGGAAGTCAGTCCTTAGGGCTAAGGGAGTGGACCTTGACATTTTGCAACCTGACATCACTTCCTTTCAACTTTCTGCTTCTTGACCAAGGATGCAACTTTCTGCTTCTTGACCAGCTGTGTCATCTTCCTGATACCAAGCTTTCCAGTGTGCACGGCATCTCTTTTTAAACCATGTGCCAGAATAAGCCCAATTCAACCTTCCCTCCTTAAGTTCCCTCTTGTTGGATATATGGTGTGTGTGTGTATACTATATACATATGTCACAAGTATTATATATAAAAATTCTTAAAGAAAAATTACCAGCATTAATGTGTTCATTGTGCTTTTTCATTGTTCTGTTATCTGCCTGTCTTATCAGTTTCTAAAGACATGATCACGTATATAAGTTAACCCTTTGGTAAATGCAAATTAACATTTTTGTTATATATATTTTTATATTAATACTGTTGACGTGCACAAGCTGTAATTTCTATACATCTAGTATGTTAATACAGTTATTTTTTACTTTGACTTCTGCATGTGGTATCACACTCAGGATGTTTTCTGATCAGTAATTTTCTCTACAGGATGTTATGTTGTCTGTAAGGAAATGTCTTTTTTTATAGTATCTTTTTATAGTATTATTTTTGGCATGGTGAAGATATTAAGTAAAGTATAATACTTTTTATAATACTATTATCTAAAAGTATAATCTTTTTATAGCACTGCTTCATATAGTTGACTTTTTAATATATTTAGAATTATTTTGTACATTTTATAGTGCATACATAATTGCAATTATTTGAAAAATAAAATTCTGGACATTCAGAAGCTTCTTATTTCCACATTTTTCCATATGCCCGTTTCTTACCAGTATTTCTCTGATACAATATCAGAAGTATATGTATAAAATATACATTTGATATAGATGATATGTACATATTGATTTGATACATATAGAATATGCTTTAGTAACCTAGACCCCTTAGGATTTTTATCTTTGTAACATTACCATACCTGGATTTTTTTTTTTTTGATATTTACTTTATTCACATTCCAAATGTTTTCCCCTTTCCAGGTCTCCCCTTAGGAAACCCCCATTCCATCCCCCTGTCTTTATGAGGGTGCTCCCCCACCCCACCCCTGCCCACTCCTGTCTTCCTTCCCTAACATTCCCCTACACTGGGGCATCTAACACACACAGACCCAAGGGCCTCTCCTCCCTCTGATGGCCAACATGGTCCTCCTTTGCCACATAAGTGGCCAGCATCATGGCTCACTCCATGTGTATTCTTGGATTTTTATTATTGTTTTTAGCTTTAATTATTTTATGAACTTTCTTCTTTTTAAATGTATCAGCTGATTTTTTTAAACTTTTTGTTGGTTATTTTATTTATTTACATTTCAAATGTTATCCCCCTTCCTGATTTCCCTTCTGCAAACCCCCTATCACATTCCTACCTCCCCCTTGCTTTTATGAGAGGGCACATCCACCCACTCCCAACTCCTGCCTCACCTCCCTAGCATTCACCTACATGAGGCATTGAGTCTCACAGGTCTCCCCACCTACTGATGCCAGATAAGGCCATCCTCTGCTACATATACAGCTGGAGCCATGGGTGCCTCCATGTGTATTCTTTGGTTGTTGGTTTAGCCTCTGAGAGCTTTGGGGAGTCTGGTGGATTGATATTGTTGTTCTTACTATGATGCTGCAAATCCCCTTCGGCTCCTTCAGTCCTTCCCCTAACTCCTCCACTGGGGACCCTGCGCTCAGTCTGATAGTTGGCTGAAAGCATCTACATCTGTATTGGTAAGACTCTAGTGGAACCTCTCAGGAGACAGCTATATCAGGTTCCTGTCAGCAAGCATTTCTTGGCATCAGCAATCTCTTCCTCCTAAGACCCTCCTGCCCTCTACCTTCTGTGATTATTTTCTTCCCCCTTCTAAGTTGGACTGAAGAATCCACACTTTGGTCTACTTTCTTTTTGTTTGTTTGTTTCTTCTAGACAGGATTCTTCTGTGTAGTCCTGGCTGTCATGGAACTCACTCTGTAGACCAGGCTGGCCTCAAACTCAGAAATCCACCTGCCTCTGCCTCCCAAGTGCTGGGATTAAAGGCATGTGCCACCACTGCCCGGGTCTACCTTCTTGTGCTTCATATGGTCTGTGGGTTGTATCATGGGTATTCCAACCTTTTTTTTTTTTTTTCAAATTAATCCCTTGAAATGTTCGTGGACTTGCCCTGAATGTATGTGTAATGGTGAAAATATTACTTTTGTAAGATATTTTCCTTTTTCCGCATAAAGCATACCTTCTTTTATTTATACCTTCTTTATTTATACTTGCTATGTCCTTCAAATTATTGGCATGCTTTTAGTATGTAGATCTTATTTTTTTTTAACACATTGTTCTTAATATATTAAGGTTTGTTGTTGTTCAAGGTATAAAGGAAATAATTTAAATTTTATTCACCTCTAGTTTATGGCTACAATATAGAAAATATATTAATTTTAGATATTTATTATCTTTCCTTACATTATAAAATTCTCATAAGCATTCTTTTTATATAGACTTTTAACATTTTTAAATGCATTATTATCAAGAAATGAAATCAAACTATTCCTTTTATGAAACATTTATGCCATTTGTTTTTTGTTTGTATTTTTTGATGTTTTTCTTTTATGAAACTACAAAGACAAAAATAATTAGTAAAATCATGGTAAGGATTATTCATAGTTCCTAATGTTAATTAAAGAATGTGTCTTAGGGTTACTATTGCTATGATGAAAAATCATGTCAAGATCAACCTGAGGAGGATAGTGATTTGTCACTCACAGTTCCATAAAAATCAGTGAGGACAGGACCTCAAGCAGGGGCAGTACATAGAGGCATTAGCTAAGTAGAGGCCATTGAGTGTGCAGCTTAGTGGCTTGACTCCCAAGACTTGTTCAGCCTGTTTTCCCATAAAGACCAGGACCACCTGCTCAGGAATGACACCACCCACAGAAGCCTGGGGCCTCTCACCCATAAATCACGAATTAAGAAAATGCCCCACAACCTTGCCTACAGTCCAATTTAATGGAGGCTTTTTCAAAATCGAAGCTCTCTGCTCTCTGATGACCCTAACTTGTATCAAATTGACATAAAACCAACTTGTACAATGAGTTATCACTTCAGTTACTGACTTTTAATTTGGAATAAGCTTTCTTATCAATTTATATAGTTCCCTTTTCTTTGGATAAAAAATTTAGTAACATTGGCTGAGGACCAAATAAATGTGTTTATAGCATATTTAACTTAATATCTTTTTTTCTTTATATTTTCTAACGTAACTAATGATATATTCATACTTCCTGATATCAACTCCACCTGTTTTTCTTTTAGATTTGCTTGTTTGTAGTAGGTTATTCTAAATGATAGACTAAAATATTCATTTACTGTTAGTAAGAATTTATCTTTTGTTTATTATTTTTATATTTACAATTATATTTTGTTTCAATTCCAGTAATACATGACATTGATTTGCAGTATCATATTTGGTTTTAATTTGTAAGTTTGTTTAATTATAGTATTATTAAAAAGATGTTGAACTTTCCTTCAGTGAATAATTTGTATAATTTTAGAATTATTTGTTAGACAAAAACCTCATTGGAATCATTAACTTACTGACCCAGTTGCATATTAATTTAAATAAACTTCAAACTTTCAAAATGATTATTAATTGACTCAAATTCTGTACTTGTTATTTTGATACTTGGATAACACACTTAGTAGTAGAGGCAATTCCTCCAGGTTTTCAGACTTTTTTCAGTAAGAGATCTAGCTTCTTCTCTCTTAGTCTATCACTTTATTCTAATTTATAATATCATCATTTTTCTCTACATTTTTTTAATCTAATTGAAAGGTTCTCATCTACTTTATTAGTTTTTTCTTTTTACATAAATGAAGACATTTTAAGATCATAGTGTTCCCTTATAAGTTACTTTTATACCAGGCTTATTTAAGTTAAATAAATTGTTCTATTTGCTGGTTTTTAAATAATGAACAGTTTTGTGTAATCCATGTTTTGTCTATGAATATGTCTTAATTTTCAAACTACTAAATATATTTTAACCACTTCCATTTTTCAATTTTGTACTATGACAGGAAAAGTACATTTAAGCAGTACTTCAAACCTTTCATAATTTTCATTAACTTTGAGTACATTTTCTTTTAAATCAATTTATAACATTGTGATTGGCATAGAGAGTTGTACATTCATTGAAGACTTTAGAGATAGAATAAGCATTTAAACAGATATCACCATCAACACAACATAACAATTGAATTTGCTCAATAACAACCACATAAAATAGTTTGATGCCCCATAATGTTTTTTTTTTAACATGAATACAATACAACCCACCCACAAAAGATTATAGAATACTTTTTTTTTTCAACTCCAGGCTATTTTAGTTTTTATCCTTTTTTAATCTTTTTATAATTTTTTGTTACTTTATTCATATTTCAAATGTTTCTGCCTTTCTAGATCTCCCCTTTAGAACCTCCCTATTCCCTCCCCTTCCCCCTGTCTCTATGGAGGTATTCCCCCCACCCACCCACCCACACTCGCCTTCCCTCCTTTGCTCTCTCTTACACTGGGGCATCTACCACCCTCAGGGCCTCTGCTCCCCCTGATGGCTAACAAGACCCTCTTTTGCCACATATGTGGCCAGCACCATGGGTCCCTCCATGTGTATTATTTGGTTGGTGATCCAGTCTCCAGGAGCATCAGGAGGTCAGGCCAGTAGATACTGTTGCTCCCTCCATGGGGCTACAAACTCCTATAGCTCCTTCAGTCCCTTCTCCAACTCCTCCATCTGGGACCTCACACGCTCAGCCCGATGGTTGCTGTGAAGTAATGCTTGGGTATTCTGAACTTTTGGGCTAATAACCACTTATCAGTGAGTACATACAGTGTTTATTTTTTTGTGACTGATTTATCTCACTCAGGATATTTTCAAGTTCCAACCACTTGCCTGCAAATTTCATGAAGTCATTGATTTTAATAGCTAAGTAGCATTCCATTGTGTAAATGTACCACATTTTCTGTATCCATTCCTCTGTTGAGGGACATCCGTGTTGTTTCCAGTTTCTGGCTATTATAAATATGGCTGCTATGAACATAGTAGAGCATGTGTCCTTATTACATGTTGGAGCATCTTGTGGGTATATGCCCAGGAGTGGAATAGCTGGGTCTTCAGGTAGTATTATGTGCATTTTTCTGAGGGTCCACTAAACTGATTTCCAGAGATGTTGTATCAGCTTGCAATCCCAACAGCAATGGAAGAATGTTTCTCTTTCTCCACATCCTCGCCAACATCTGCTGTCACTTGAGTTTTTGATCTTAGCCATTCTGACTGTTATGAGGTGGAATCTCAAGGTTGTTTTGATTTGCATTTCCCTGATGACTAAGGATGTTGAACATTGAGAAGCCCCATAATGTTTTAATGCTTGGTTTTGAGTGTTGAAAAACACATTAAGTAACACATCTAAATCCTAGGCACTGCTGTGGAACCCGTGCATATTTGTTCTTATCACTTCTATTCCATCATTAAGGATCAAAATATCCAGAGTCCATTATGAAATAAAAGTACCCATGTTGGCTGAGGAAGAAGCAAAACTCTTAAAATGAAATTTGTGAAGTTTTCCTTATCATGACCAACAGAAAAATACATCCAGCAATGCATTTAATTAGGTGTTTTAACCAGGTCATTTTGCAAACAGCTCTGTAAAGGACAAGCCTAGTGACTAGGAAACCATTGCTTCATGGCAAAGAAGAGTGGTGTTACAGGAGAATTCTCTGGACAAAGATGGAATCTCCAAGTATAAAGATAATTTGGTGCAAAACAAAATTTAAGGAAGAGAAACATACATAAACACACACATGCCCGCCCAACCCCCCCCAAAACCATCACTCCCATCACCATTACTACCATCCTCAACAACAAAATATCAGGAATCAACAATCATTGGTCATTAATATTTCTCAGTATCAATGGTCTCAATTTCTTATTTAAAACGATACTCTAACAGAATGAATGTGAAAAAAAGACCCATCCTGCTGCTGGATCCCAGAAATACACTGAAACATCAGGGATAGACACTGCCTCGGGGTAAAGGATTAGAAAAAGTTATTTCAAGCAAATGGACCAAATAAACAAGCCGGAGTAATCATTTTAATATCTAACAGAATAGACCTCAAACTAAAATTAATCAGAAGAGATGGGGAAGAACATTATATACTCATTGAAGAAAAGGTACACCATAGTGATATTATAATTATTAGCATCTATGCCCAAAGCACAAGGAAACCCATAATTGTAAAATAAACACTAATCCAGCTTAAGTCACATATTGACGCTCACATAGTATATTGGCAGACTCTAGCACCCCACCCCCACCAATAGACAAGTCATTCAGACAAAATCTAAACAGAGAAATGCTAGAGATAACAGATGTAATAAACCAAATGGACTTAACAAATATCTACAGAACATTTCATCTAAACACAAAAGAATATATATTTCTCTCTGTATCACATGGAAGGCTCTCTAAAGTTGATCACACACTTAGGCACAAAGCAAGTCTCAACACAAAAGAAAACTGAAATAACTGTCCAGCTACACAGATGAATACTGAATATCAACAACAGAAACAGCAGAAAGCACACAAACTAATGGAAAATGAATAGCTCTCTAGTAAATGAAAAATGGGTCAAGACAGGAATGAATGAATGAATGAATGAATGAAAAAATAAAATAAATAAACAAATAACTTTTTCAAATTCAATGGAAATGAATACACATTATACCCAAATTTATGGAACACAATGAGAGCAGCTCTAAGAGGCAAGTTCATAGCATTAAGTGTCTCTATAAGCTGCCTGTTTCCACCTGTGGCCAGAGACACCTGCCTGATCCAGGAAGCCTCCATATACAAGCAGTGCAAGGAGAAAGCTACCTGCCCACTTGTGCTGAGGAGCCAGCAGAAGGCGGGCTCCAGACGCAGGGACTGAGGAAAAGCTGGAAGGTTAGAGCCTGCCTGTCTCCACCAGTGGCCAGAAACCCTGCCTGGCCCACCAGGCCTCCGTATACAAGCAGTGCAAGGAGAAAGCTACCCACCCACTTACGCTGAGGAGCCAGCAAGCAGGAGGACTCCAGACGCAGGATCTGAAGAACAGTAGGAAGAAAGAACTGGTCTCCCAGGAATATTGACATCTGAGCTTGAAGGAAAGACAAGCCACAGTCAGAGAGAGAAAGACCAGCTAACACCAGAGATAACCAGATGGCGAAAGGCAAGGGCAAGAGCACGAGGAACAGAAACCAAGACTACTTGGCTTCATCAGAACCCAGCTTTCCAACCACAGCCAGCCCTGGATACCCCAACATACCAGAAAAGGAAGACTCAGACTTAAAATCACTTATCAAGAGGATGATAGAAGATATTAAGAAGGAAATAAATAACTCCCTTAAAGAAATACAAGAGAACACAGGTAAACAACTGGAAGTCCTTAAAGAGGACACACAAAAATCCCTTGAAGAATTATAGGAAAACACAATCAAATGGGCAGAAATACAGGAAAACACAATCAAACAAATGAATAAAACCATTCAGGAATTAAAAACAGAAATAGAAACAATAAAGAAATCACAAAGGGACACAGCCCTGGAGTTAGAGAACATAGGAAAGAAATCAGGAGTCATACATGCAAACATCACCAACAGAATACAAGAGATGGAAGAGAGAATCTCAGGTGCAGAAGATACCATAGAAAACATGGACACAACAGTCAAAGAAAACAAAAAATGCAAAAAGCTCCTAACCCAAAACATCCAAGATATCCAGGATGCAATGAGAAGACAGAACCCGAGGATAATAGGAATAGAAGACAGTGAAGACTCCCAACTTAATGGATCAGTAAATATCTTCAACAAAATTATAGAAGAAAACTTCCCTAACCTAAAGAAAAAGATGAACATAAGCATACAAGAAGCCTACAGAACGCCAAATAGACTGGACCAGAAAAGAAATTCCTCCTGTCACATTATAGTCAAAACACCAAATACACAAAACAAGGAAAGAATATTAAAAGCAGTAAGGGAAAAGGGGCAAGTAACATATAAAGGCAGACCTATCAGAATCACACCAGACTTTTCACCAGAGACTATGAAAGCTAGAAGATCCTGGGCAGATCTCATACAGACTCTAAAAGAACACAAATGCCAGCCAAGGCTGCTATACCCAGCAAAACTCTCAGTAATCATAGATGGTGAAACCAAAATATTCTACGACAAATCCAATTTGCACAGTATGTTTCCACAAACCCAGCCCTACAAAGAATAATACATGGGAAACACCAACACAAGGAGGGAAACTACACTCAAGAAAAAGGAAGAAAGTAATCTTTCAACAAACTCAAAAGAAGATAGCCACACAAACAATATAAACAACATCAAAAATAACAGGAAATAACAATCACTATTCCTTAATATCTCTTAACATCAATGGTCTCAACTCCCCAATAAAAAGACATAGACTGACAGACTGGATCCAAAAACAGGACCCAGCATTTTGCTGCATCCAGGAATCGCACCTCCTTGTTAAAGACAAACACTACCTCAGAGTAAAAGGTTGGAAAACAATTTTCCAAGCAAATGGCCCCAAGAAAAAGGCTGGAGTAGCCATTCTAATATCGGATAAAATTGACTTTCAACCAAAATTCATCAAAAAAGATGAGGAAGGACACTTCTTACTCGTCAAAGGAAAAATCTACCAGGAAGAACTCTCAATTCTGAACATCTATGACCCAAATGCAAGAACTCCCACTTTCATAAAAGAAATTCTACTAAAGCTCAAAGCACACATTGATCCTCACACAATAATAGTGGGAGACTTCAACACCCCACTATCAACAATGGACATATCTTGGAAACATAGACTAAAGAGAGACACAGTGAAACTAACAGATGTTATGAACCAAATGGGTTTAACAGATATCTATAGAACATTTCATCCTGCATCAAAGATTATACCTTCTTCTCAGCACCTCATGGTACCTTCTCCAAAATTGATCATAAAATTGGTCACAAAACAAACCTCAACAGATATAAGAAGATTGAAATAATCCCATGCCTCCTATCAGATCACTACGGATTAAGGTTGGTCTTCAATGGCAACAACAACAATAGAAAGCCCACATACACATGGAAGCTGAACAATGCTCTGCTTAATGATAACTTGGTCAAGGAAGAAATAAAGAAGGAAATTAAAGACTTCCTAGAATTCAATGTAAGTGAAAATACAACTTACCCAAACCTATGGAACACAATGAAAGCAGTGTTTGTTAAGAGGAAAACTCATAGCTCTGAATGCCTCCAAAAAGAAACTGGAGAGAGCATACACTAATAGCTTAACAGCACATCTGAAAGTTCTGGAACAAAAAGAAGCTAATACACCTAAGAGGAGTAGAAGGCAGGAAATAATCAAATTAAGGGCTGAAATCAACCAAGTGGAAACTAAAAGAACTATACAAAGAATCAACAATACCAAAAGCTGCTTCTTTGAGAAAATCAACAAGATAGATAAACCCTTAGCCAGACTAACTAGAGGGCTCAGAGACAGTATCCAAATTAACAAAATTAGAAGTGAAACGGAGATATAACAACAGACTCTGAGGAAATTTAAAAAATCATCAGAATCTACTACAAAAGTCTGTATGCAACAAAATTGGAAAATGTGGAGGAAATGGACAAGTTTCTAGACAGATACCAATTAGCAAAGTTAAATCAGGATCAGATAAACCATCTAAACAGTCCCATAATCCCTAAAGAAATAGAAGTAGTCATTAAAAGTCACCAAACCAAAAAAAGCCCAGGACCAGATGGGTTCAGTGCAGAATTCTATCAGACCTTCAAAGAAGACCTAATACCAATACTCTTCAAGCTATTCCATAAAATAGAAATGAAAGGAACACTACCCAATTCATTCTATGAGGCCACAGTAACACTGATACCAAAGACCCACAAAGACCCAACAAAGAGAGAAAACTTCAGACCAATTTCCCTTATGAATATCAATGCAAAAATACTCAATAAAATTCTTGCAAACCAAATCCAAGAACACATCAAAATGATCATTCACCATGATCAAGTAGGCTTCATCCCAGGAATGCAGGGATGATTCAATATCCGGAAATCCATCAATGTAATCCACTACATAAACAAACTCAAAGAAAAAAAACCACATGGTCATTTCGTTAGATGCTGAAAAACCATTTGACAAATTCAACATCCCTTCATGATAAAAGTCTTGGAAAGATCAGGAATTCAAGGAGCATACCTAAACTTAGCAAAAGCAATATATAGCAAACCAGGGCCAACATCAAACTAAATGGAGAGGAACTCGAAGCAATCCCACTAAAATCAGGGACTAGACAAGGCTGCCCTCTCTCTCCTTACCTGTTCAATATAGTTCTTGAAGTTCTAGCTAGAGCAATCAGGCAACAAAATGAAATCAAAGGGATACAAATTGGAAAGGAAGAAATCAAAATATCACTATTTCAGATGATATGATGGTATACTTAAGTGACCAGAAAAACTCCACCAGAGATCTGCTACAGCTGATAAACAACTTCAGCAAAGTGGCTGGATACAAAATTAACCCAAGGAAATCAGTGGCCTTCCTATACTCAAAGGATAAACAAACTGAGAAAGAAATTAGGGAAATGACACCCTTCACAATTGTCACAAGCAATATAAAATATCTTGGTGTGACTCTAACCAAACAAGTGAAAGATCTGTATGACAAGAACTTCAAGTCTCTGAAGAAAGAAATTGAAGCAGACCTCAGAAGATGGAAAGATCTCCCATGCTCTTGTTTTGGCAGGATTAACATAGTTAAAATATCCATCCTGCCGAAAGCAATATACAGATTCAATGCTATCCCCTTCAAAATCCCAACTCAATTCTTCATAGACCTAGAAAGAGTAATTGTCAAATTCAAATGGAATAAAAAAAAACCCAGGATAGCAAAAACTATCCTCAACATTAAAAGGTCTTATTGGGGAATCAGCCTCCCTGACCTCAAGCTGTACTACATAGCAGTAGTGATAAAAACTGCATGGTGTTGGTACAGTGACAGGCAGGTAGATCAATGGAATAGAATCGAAGACCCAGAAATGAACCCACACACATACGGTCACTTGATCTTCGACAAAGGAGCTAAAACCATCCAGTGGAAAAAAAAACAGCATCTTCAACAAATGGTGCTGGATCAACTGGCGGTCTACATGTAGAAGATTGTGAATTGATCCATTCCTATCTACCTGTACAAAGCTCAAGTCCAAGTGGATCAAGGACCTTCACTTAAAACCAGATACACTGAATCTAATAGAAGAGAAAGTGGGGAAGAATCTCAAACACTTGGACACAGGGGAATTGTTCTTGAACAGAACACCAATGGCTTGTGCTCTAAGATCAAGAATTGACAAATGGGACCTCATAAAATTACAAAGTTTCTGTAAGGCAAAGGACACTGTTAATAGTGCAAAACGGCAACCTACAGATTGGGAAAAGATCTTTACCAATCCTACATCTGATAGAGGGTTAGTATCCAACATATACAAAGAACTCAAGAAGCTAGACGCCAGAGATCCAAATAACCCTATCAAAAAATGGGGAAGTGAGCTAAACAGAGAATTCTCAACTGAGGAAACTCGAGTGGCCAAGAAGCACCTAAAGAAATGTTCAGCATCGTTAGTCATCAGGGAAATGCAAATCAAAACAACCCAGAGATTTCACCTCACACCAGTCAGATGGCTAAGATCAAAACTCAGGTGATATCAGATGTTGGCGAGGATGTGGAGAAAGAGGAACACTCCTCCATTGCTGGTGGGAATGCAAGATGATACAACCTCTTTGGAAATCAGTTTGTTGGACCCTCAGAAAAATGAACATAATACTACCTGAGGACCCAGCTATTCCACTCCTGGGCATATACCCAGAAGATACTCCAGCATGTAATAAAGACACATGTTCCACTATGTTCATAGCAGCCATATTTATAATAGCCAGAAGCTAAAAACAACCCAGATGTCCCTCCACAGTGGAATGGATACAGAAAATGTGGTACATTTACATAATTGAATACTACTCAGTCATTAAAAACAATGACTTCATGAAATTCGTAGACAAATGGATGGATCTTGAAAATATCATCCTGAGCGAGGTAACACAGTCACAAAAGAATGAACATGGTATATACTCACTGTTAAGAGGTTATTAGCCCAAAAGTTTGAAATACCCAAGTCACTTCCCAGCAACAGTAATTCTGAGTGTGACTTCCCAAATGGAGGGCTTAGAGAAAGGACTGAAGGACCTGAGGGAGTGTGCAGCCCCAGGGAAGTAGCAACAGTGGCAATTGGCCTGACCCCCAATACCTCTGGAGACTGATCCACCAACTGAGGAATGCACATGGAGAGACCCATGGTGCTGGCCTCAGGTGCGGCAGAGGAGGGTCTTGTCCTTCAGGGGGAGGAGAAGCCCTTGGGTCTGAGGGTGTTAGATTCCCCAGTATAGGAGAATGACAAGGAGGAAAGATGAGAGTGGATGGGTAGGTGGGAGGGTGGGTTGGAGAATACCCCCCATATTGACAGGGGGAAGGCGGAGGGAATGGGGAGGTTCCAAAGGGGAGATCTGAAACATTTGAAATGTAAATAAAATATGAAAAAAAAAGTGTCTCTATAAAATACTGGAGGGATCTCATACTAGCATCTAAATAATACATATGAAAGATCTAAAACACAAAGTTGAAATCACACTTAAAAAGTCCAGACAGCAAGAAATAATCTTGCTCCGTAATGAAATCAATAAAACAAAAAGGGCGGGACAATGCAAAGAATCAATGAAACACTGAGATGGATCCTCAAGAAAAATAAATAAAATCTACAAATTCTAATCCAAATTAAGTTAAATGTGAAGAGGGAATATACAAATTAACACAATTAGAAATTAAAAAGGAGACATAACAGACACTGAAGAAATCCAGAGAATAATAAGGACATGATTTGAAACCCTGTGCTTCACCAAATTAGAAGTTCTAAAGAAATGAATAATTTTTGATAGATACCATTTAACAAAAATAAGATCACATAAATATTTCAAACAGACATATAACCCATAGTGAAATAGAAACAGTCAATAAAGTCTCCTAACCTTTAAAAAAAAGGGGGGGGAATAAGGGTAAGATGGTTTTAGGAAAGAATCCTACCAGACTATCAAAGATGAACTAACATGATCCTACTCAAATTATTACATAAAATAAAAACAGAAGGATATTCAGTATGGATAAAGTTACTCTAATACTCAAACCACACCAAGACCCAATGAAGAAAGAAATTTACAAACCAATTTCCCTTAAGATGCAAAAATATTCAATATAATACTTGCAAACTAAATCCAAGTACACATCAGAAAGAACATTAATCATGATCAAGTAGGCTTCATTCCAGTGATAAAGGGATCGTTTATATCTGAAAATCAAAGGATGTAATCCACAATATAAATAAAAAAACAAAATAAAGGGAAAACAAAATGAAACCGATATATGATCATCTTATTAGATGCAAAAAAGCCCTTGACAGAAACTTACATTCCTTTCATCATTAAAGTCCTGGAGAGATTAAGAATACAAGGGACATTACAAAACATAATAAAGATAATTTACAGTAAGTCTATAGCCAACAACAACTTAAATGGACACAAACTCAAAACAATTTCACTAAAATCAGGAACAAGACAGGGTTGTCCACTCTTTCCATACCTATTCACTATGTACTTAAAGTTTTTTCTTGAGCAAAAAGGCAACTGAAGGAGATTAATGCAATAGAAGTTGGAAAAAGTCAAATTATCATTACTTTCAGATGGTAGGGTAGTATACAGATGTGACCCCAAAATTTCTACCATAGAATGCCTACAGCTGAAAAACACATTGAGCACTGTTGCTAGATACAAAGCTAACTAATTTAAATCACTAGGCTTTTATATAAAAATGACAAATAATCTGAGAAAGAAAGCAGGAAAACAACATCATTTACTACAGCCTCAAATAACATAAAATATCTTGCTGTCTCCATGGAGGGAGCAACAGTGTTAACAGGCCAGACACCCCCTGAGTACCCGGGGACTTGCCCTCCAACCAAATACACATGGAAGGACCCTTGGTGCAGGCCTCATTTGTGGCAGAGGATGGCCTTGTTGGATATCTGTGGGAGGAAAGGCCCTTGGGCCTGAGGTTGTTTGATGTTCCAATGTAGAGGAATGCCAGGGCAGGGAGATAACAGGAGGGAGTGGGGGAGTGTGGGAGCACCTTCACAGAGGCAGGGGGAGGGGGAATGAGATAGAGGGTTTCTGAAAGGGAGACCTTGAAAGGGGAAAACATTTGAAGTGTAAATAAAAAAAATTCAGTAAAAATAAATTATCTTGCTGTTAACTATAATCACGCAAGTGGAAGACCTATATGACAAGAACATCAAATCTTTAAAGAAAGAAATTGAAGAAGATATCAGAAAATAGAAATTACCTCATACTAAAGGATCAGTAATATTAACATAGTAAAGAATCACCATCCTACCAAAATCTCTCTACAGATTCAATGCAATCCCCACAAAAATTCCAACGCAATTCTTCACAGATTTTGAAAGGACAATTCTCACTTTCATATGGAAATAGAGAAATCCCAGGATTACTAAAACAATCCTGAACAAATAACGAATTGAGGGAAGACTCACCATTCCTGATCTCATGCTATACTACAATACTATGGTAATATAAATAGCATGTCATTGGCATAGAACTAGGCACATTAATCAATGAAAAGAACATTGAAAATAAAGACATAAATCTACATATATCTAATTTATTATAAAGAAGTCAGAAATATACATTGGATAAAAGGTAGTGTCTTGAATAAATGATACTGGTGAAAACACAGGGTTGCATGTACAAGAATGCAAATAGAACCATATTTATTATACTGCAGAAAACTCAATTACAAATGTATCAAAGACCTCCACATAAAACCAGGTACAATGTACTTAATCTAAGAGAAAGTGAGTAATATTCTTGAACTCTAGCATGAGAGATTTCCTGAACAGAACATCATTCCCATAGAAACTAAAATCAACAATTAATAATGTTGATTATTAATCAAGCTTACTCATGAAACTTAAAAGCATCTGTAAGGTAAAGGACACCATCACTAAGGAAAAGTAGCACCCTACAGAATGGAAAAGAGATTACCCACTACTTATCTGATAGAGGACTAATATCCAAAATATATAAAGAACTCAAAAAACCATCTTAGAAAACCCATGTAATCCAATTTAAAAATGGAGTACATTTTTAAATAGATATAAACAGATAATTATAGGAAACTCAAATGGCTGAGAAATACTTGCAATGTTCAACATTCTTAGCCATCAAGGAAATGCAAATCAAAACCACTTTGATATTCTATTTTATAGATGTCAGTATGAATAAGATGAATAATACAAGCGATAGCTCATGATGACAAGAAAGTAGAGTAAGGGGAACACTATTCCACTGATGACTGGAATGCAGACAAGTGCAAACATTACAGACATCCGTATAATGCTATCTCAGAAATATGCAAACTGGTCTACCTCAAGACACAGCTTTACCACTTCTGCGCATATACCTAAAGGATGTTCCATCCTGCCAAGAGCATACTTGCTCAACTATGCCCATAATTGCTTTATTCATAACAGCAAAAATTGGAAACAACTTGGATGTCCCTCAACAGAAGAGTGGATAAAGAAAAGTTGGTACATTTATACAATGGAGTATTATTCAGCCCTTTAAAAAATGATATCATGAAATTTACAGGCAAATAGACAGAATACAAAATTGAATATTACTTGGCTCTCTAAAAATGACATGATGACATTTACAGGCAAATAGATGGAACTAGACAAGATTATCCATTCCAAAAATGGGAATTAATGGGAAATAGTTGTCAGAATTGAGAGGGTCAGAATGTTGACAGGCATGTAGACAGTGAAGGTCAGACTCAAGAGGCTTCAGAGTAGGACAAAATGACAGATTGGGGAAGGATCTTTACCTACCCTACATCTAACAGAGTGCTAATATCCAAAATTTATGAAGAACTCATTAAGTTAGACACCAACATCCCAAATAACACAGTTTAAAAATGGGGCACAGAGCTAAGCAAAGAATTCTCAGCAGAGGAATCTTGAGTGGCTGAGAAGCATCTGAAGAAATGTTCGAAGTCCGTAGTCATCAGGGAAATTCAAGTCAAAACTACTCTGAGATTCCGTCTTACACTGGTCAGAATGGCTGAGATCAAAACCTCAGGTGACAGCAGATGCTGGTGAGGATGTGGGACAAGGGTAGCATTCCTGGTGGGAGTCCAAACTTGTAAAATCACTTTGGAAATAAATTTGGCAGTTTCCCAGAAAACTAGGAATAGCTCTACCTCAAAACCTAGCTATACCACTCCTGGGTATATACCTAAAGATGCTCTACTATCCCACAAAAACACTTGCTCCACTATGTTCATAACATCTTTATACATAATAGTCAGAAACTGAAAACAACCTAGATGTCCCTCAACTAAAGAGTGGAAATAGAAAATATGGTTTATCTACACAATAGAATATTATTTAACTATTAAATACAAAGATATTATGAGTTTTACAGGCAAATGTATGGAACTTAAGAATATCATCCTGAGTAAGGTAACCCAGACTCAAAATGACATGCATGGCATGTATTCACTTATAAGTAAATATTAGCTATGAAATAGAGGGTATCCAAGCTACATTCCACAGACCCAAAGAAGCTAAAAGAGAAGGAAGGCCCAAGCAAGGATGCTTGGATCTCACTTAGAGGGGGCAATAAAATAGTCATAGATGGCAGACAGAAGGAAGGTTCTTGGTGGGAGAGTAGATGGGAAGGGGAATAAGGGATGTAGGAGGGCTAGGGGAGAGGGCCAGATGGCCTTGAGAATGAGTGGAAATCCGCAACTGAGAGGGGAAGGGAGGTATGGGGCACCTTCAGGACATGACAGAGATCTGGGATAGGGGAAGCTCCCAGAAACAATAGGATGACTGTAACTGTGACACATAGCATTAGGGATATGGAACCTGAAGGGGCCACTTCCCATAGCCAGGCAGGAATCCCAGTGGAGCGATAGGGACATCAAACCACCCATAAAACTTTTGACCTGAAATTTATCCTGTCTACAAAAAAATGCAGGGACGGGGGATGGAGCAGAGACTGAAGGAATGGCCAACCAATAACTGGCTCAGCTTGAGACCCACACCATGATCAAGCACCAGTCCCTGACACTATTAATAACATTCAGCTATGCTTATAGATAGGAGTCTAGCATGGCTGTCTTCTGAGAGGCACCAGCCAGCACAGTAAGTGATGCAGAGGGATGTAGAGCACCAAAGGGAAACAGTAGTTGGAGCTTGAGGACTCTTATGGAAGAGTTGAGGGAAGGTTTGTGAGCTTGAAGGAGATAGAAACTCCACAGGAAGACCAACAGAGTCAACTAACTTGGACTGTTCAGGCTCCCAGATACTGAACCGTCAACCAAAGAACATACACTGGCTGAACCTAGGCCACCCCACACATATGTAGCAGATGTGTAACTTAGTCTTCATATGTCTGGAATTACTGGAGCATGGGCTATCTCAAAAGTTGTTGCCTGTCTGTGGGATATGTTCTTCTAGCTGGGCTGACTTGTCTGGCTTCCATGGGAGGGTATGTGTCTAGCCTTGCAGATTCTTGATGTGCCACTGTGAGGTGATCCACAGGGGAACTCTTTCCTCTCAGAAGACAAGGGGAGAGTGGAGGGAGGAAGGATTTTAGGAGGGGTGACTGGGAAGAGGGGCTATAAGTGGGATGTAAGGTGAATAAATAATATAACACACACACACACACACATACACACACACACATACACACACACACACACAGGGATGAGGACTCTCTTCAGTAATGTATTAAAGGTCATTTATATTACACTGTGGCAAATAATTTGTCCACATTATATCCATGTTCTAAGACCATATATAAGGCTTAATTTTTAATATGATACATAAATCAATCTTGTAAAGGAGATTTAAAGGCAGGATGACATTTAGCCTAAGCAGTTACAGCGCTGGAGGCTTTCATTCCCATTTATATGAGATTTGTTAATAAAATGTAAAGCAGAAAGATTTGCAAAACTTGCCTAGAAAATAAGCATATGTAAAGTGTGTACAAGGAAAGTTTAGTTGCTGAATAGATTAAGGTGGTTTTATAAGATCAAACATTCAGCTGTTGAATAAGATGAAGGAAGCCATATGGGGCATATAAGCAGCTACCTAGACCATATCCATCTGTGGTGGTTTGAATATGCTTGGCCCATGGGGAGTGGCATTAGTAGGAGGTGAGATCTTGTTGGAGTAGGTGTGGCCATGTTGGAGAAAGTGTGTCTCTGTGAAGCTGGGCTTTGAGACCCTCCTCCTAACCACATGGCAGTCAGTTGTTTCCTGTCTGCCTTCAGAACAAGTTATAAAACTCTGAGTTCCTTCTCAAGCACCCTGTCTGCCTGGAAGCTACAGTGTTTCCTGCCTTGATGATAATACATTGAACCTCTGAACTAGAAAGTCAGCCCCAATTAAAAGTTTACCCTTATAAGAGTTGCCTTGGTCTATTCACAGCAGTAAAAATCTAACTAAGAAACCATTATAGGTTCAAGAGTGCAAAAGTCCTCCATAATTGGAAATATTTTGTTATGTTTTAATTTGTTTTGTTTAACAAATCCTCAGGGCCTCCTTGCAAGTTGAAGCCTGTGGCAGTCTTCCTTCATGTTTAGCCATCCCTTCACTCAGAGACCATTATATCTACAGTCAACAGTGGCCCAACTACTCCTTCAGTTGAGAACAGAACTTAATGTTATCCTCATGCATAGATGAAGCAAGTAGTATAGAGTCAATGTTAAGGTGAAGACCCTATGATGCCAATAATATGGAGTGTATGCCAAATAAATATACAGACAGTGATCAGAGAAACTTTAAAAAGGACACAGAACACCCAAATAACAAGACCATGGAAGCATGGATATTAAATCTTCATAAACTTAACATCTTGAACACCATATGCCTCATGTGCTGTTTGTGTGAAGTTGGATGATGCATTATTTTCCCTTCCAGGTCTTGCTTTTTCTTAGTCTGCTCTTTCTTTGCTATTAGAGAATATCCTTTGGAATAGACATGTGTACTATGTTCTGTTGAATCTTGGAAGTGTATGACTCGGTTTTGATTTTGTAGATACTTAAATGCTGGCATTTATTTGTTCAATTCTCACAGGAGACTGTCAACTTTGCTTTTTAAACAATGCTACAACTGCTTACATTGTAGAGACTCTTGGAGATTGACTGAATACAGTTTGTATTATGAGATGGGAATGAATCTAGTAGATTTCTAAGGCAATCTATGGTTTAAGAGATGTGTAAGGATAGAGGAGGTTAAAGGGGAATATCTTGTTATCTGTAGGGGAACTGGAGAAAAGGTGGCTCTTTAGGGAGGGTAGAGGTTAATATAGTAGGAGGGAGGAGCATAAAATAATCATAGGGATAGTTTTTAAAGCTATAATAATCATAATATTAAATATTTACCAGAAAAGTATATGTGTAATTATATATATATGAACATTTATTATCTCTCCCCATAAAAATCAAGTACTAGTCAACAAAACCCCAATTCTGGACATGAAAAGACCACTTTTGAGTTGTGGATCAGGGCTATCCCAGAGAGTTTGAAACCATACAGACTTTGATTAGCTTCCAACGCTGAAAGGAATGTCCCTATTGATGAAATATTATGAAATTCAGAAATACATCTGAGAGGTCCCAGAACTGGTTCTGATCTTAAAGCTTTCAGTCTAAGAACTAAATTTCATGCTGCCAGAAAACATATGAAAAGGAGACAGCCAACCCAACCAACCATCATACCCAGCTTTGACACCTTTGAACTATATCAGTGAGCAGCTACCAGCATTGTATGATAACTCCAAGGGCAGTAGTGGCACACATAACTTGACCGTGAACTATGGCTTTCTAGTTGGACTTAAGACCTTCTCAACAAGAGGGAAACCATGCCAGGTACTGGAAACCTAAATATCTATGTAGTGCTCGTGAAGCCATGGCTATTGGAGGCAAACCTACAATTATTACTGTACTAAAACTATATGATACCTAACAACAATCTAAACATCTGCCCTTAAACCTATAAATAAGTGTGCTCTTCACCCATCATCAAGGAAACTTCTCTTTCAAACAAATGAAGATAATGTCAGAAAATTTTAAAGAATCAAAATGCAGAGTTGTTGATCCCCATCCATATATATATATGAAACACTCCCTCACCTGAGATTCAGGTAATATTGGGGAGAGAGGACAAAAAAATTAGACAAGACAGAAGATATTGGAGATTATTCTGAGATTGTGTTCTTTAGTAATGTAAAAAGTTATATCCCTAAAGTCTTACCAACATGACTACTTTAACATGACATGACCAAGGACAATATCAGTGGACATGTCAAAGAACAAAGAGAAATGCCCATGAGGCCTCAACACCAACAAAAGAAGTATAGGCAACCAAGGAATGCTGCAGACAAGAGAAATAGTCTTCCTCAGGGAGGAGCACAACAATTGATTATCCAATACTGAAAGGTCAGTCTCTCTCTCTCTATATATATATATATACATACACACACACACAAACACATACCTATATACATGCAATAGCAAAAAGAAAAAGAGGGCATAAATTTAAAAGATAGCAAGGAGACCATATGGGAGGGATTGTGGGGGAGGAAAGGCAAATATAATTTCAAAAAATTAAAAACTAACATGAAGAATTAAGAAAGAGATATGTTTAGGTGTCTCACAATCATAGAGAGGATTTGTACTATTTTGATTGACAGCATAGTTGAATTGAAAGCTTATATGACACTCACACTTTTGCCAAGAGTCTTATCTGAGGTGAGTGGTCACCCTTGACTATGCCAGTTCTATCTCAGGTGCTATGGGCACAGGCAGATGAAACCAGGAAGCCTCCTATCAAGTTTATTCTGTTTGTGCTTTCTAACCATCCTTATATGAACTGCTTCTCTGTTCCATGAGCTACCCGCTGTGAAAATCTGAAACAACTGTAACAATGAACACAAAATCTTTTTTCCAGTAATTTGTCTCAGATATTCCATCACAGTGATGAAAATTATGATTAATAACTACTTTATGGAGTGATTGAGCTCAATGTTGGGTTCTGTAAAAAGATTCATTTAATATTCATGGCAATGAGTAAGCCTGCTGTTGATCTACTTGCTTGGTAGAAACTAAGAACATTGTCTACACTCACAAGTAGCCAGGGGCCATGCTGTATTCACATCCAGTTTGCCAACTCTAATCCTTGGCTTGCAAACATTTTACGATATAACAAATCATAAGAGAATGTCTGACTGGATCTCAATGGTGGAAGCTGGTGACATATACTCCAGAGGTCCTTGGTCTGAGTATGGGTAGACATAAGTCCCTGAGAACTTAAGTATCAGAATTGTTATTCTCTGATTTTTAGATTGAGCTACATTACAGAAATTATGTATTTTCTCCTCTGTCACAGCTATGTGCAATATGTGCGAAATTTCTGTTACCAAATTGTGATTTATTTCCATCTGGTCGAGTTCCTGCACTAGCATGGGATATAAGAATTTAAGGATTGTTATAATACTCACTCTACTGTTATATCTAAGAAGACTGAGAAAAATGAAGAAATGAACCTCATTTCTAGTCTGCAGCTGCTTCTCTGGTCACTTACCATCACAGTTACCTCAGCCCTGCATCAATCAGCCACAATGTTAATACTCGCAGAAAGTATCAACTCTCAGTACCACCCATGCATGATACCTCTATGCATCCATAATAGACAGTTTTCTTCTGTATCTATGTTTGAGAGCGAATTAGCTTTTGGCACCTGAAAAACTCAAAACTCCCTATTACAAAAAAGGAACAACAACAAAATACTTCTGTCCTTTTTCTTTCAAAGTTCATGGTGTTAGCATCACCATGACTACATCCTGTAGAGCAAGTAACTTCATCCTCATTGGCCACCAGTCAACTGTAAGCCCTGAGTTAAACAAGGCAGCTGTATGTCACTAATGTGCGTTGTGATGTGTTGAGCTATTTTATAGCATTCCCTGACATTGAATTTATGGCTAATTCAAATAAAAATTTGAAGCCCATGTTTATAACGGTGGTATTGGACCAGCATTTCAGAGGTTTCCACTCTTGCATGTGGACTGCACACTCTCTAATACATATCTGACAAAGAAGTTTTGTGTCAGTTCCTGGAAAAGTCAGTGGATTTTGACTACTGTGGTAAACCACAGTAAGGCTTGGGCAATAAGTTCTTCACCATTCTCTTGAAAAATTGTGTCTTACTCTTTGTAATTATTCTATAACAAATAAAATAGAATCTTTTTCATTTGATATTCAGACACACCTCTTAATAGAACATTCTGCTTTTGCTGAGATGATCTGTCTAATGAATTAGATCAAGGACCCAAGTGAAGTGAAGCAAACAGAGTAAGAGACCAGCAAAGCATTTCTGTGTGATCTGGTCCATGTTCTCTGCAGAGTCCTAGATCCCGTGGCCTCCACTGACTCAGAGGGCATGAGTTTATTATGCTGCTGGTGTTTAACATCCTTAGAGTTAATCATATTGATTTCCCTGATTTTAGTTAAGGAGTATCTTTAAAGTGTGATTTAAATATGGTCTTTTTTTATGCTGCTGGTGTTTAACGTCCTTACAGTTAATCATATTGATTTCCATGATTGTAGTTAAGGAGTATCTTTAAAGTGTGATTTAAATATGGTCTTTTACAATACTTTAAGCATGCTTGTTCAGGAATAAAACTTCTTCAAGACATTAGACATTCCTTTATGTGCTACAAGAATGAGTTGAAATAATTATGCTGGTCATGATTTACAAGTCCTTTGCCAGTGGTTTTGAGCATATGACAGTAAATTCATTGAAAAGAAAAATATTTTCTTTACTCTAACAATAATGAAAGTGTGTTTGAATAATAATATTCACTATCAGAGAAATGTAATAAAACTATGACTCAAGGAAGGTACAAGATATTTGACTAATAATTTGTCTCATCATTAGTCAAACACATTTGATAAAAGTCATCAGACTAAGAGTGTAGTTTCTGTATACACTTAGGACTCCTGCAATAATTTGTATTATCATCACACCAGGGGTCTAGATGTTGTTTTAAAATTTACATAAATCATGCTCAAAGAGGCTAATTTCATGGGTGTTTCATATTACACTGAAATATGTGAGCACATCTGAGAGTGGAAACTTCTCACTCTGTGTGTAGCTCTGAGAACTGTTCAAAGAGGCCAGTCATTACTTGTCAACTTGGAGCATATTTGGCCAATTGTTAGTAAACCACTAAGCTCCCTTCATAACAGATCTCCGATCAGTAGAGATTGTGAAAAGAGTTGCTTTAATGCAGCATGCCACAGAGCTCACTGCTGTAAATCAAAGAGATGCACAGCCTAAGATCTCATGTGAGGAAAAATTACGTACTTTGAAAAGGTGTGCAGGATAAAAATCTATCTTATCATCTTCTTGACAGATCTACCATTACGATTCATGAGTGCTAAGAGCAGGAAACAAACAAAAATAGAACATCACTCTCTCTGATAGTCTCAGGAGTACAGCTGTAAAAGTCTGCTGTCACAACGCAGGGAAGCCATGGCTACATCCTTACTTAAGCCATGTCTGCCATGCAAACTGACACCACAGTATCTGCACAGAGTTTACCCACTCTCGCTCTTGCTTGATAGGATGCTTTCAAGATTTTAATACTAAATTTTATCCTTCTTACTGCATATTCAGAGTTTCTGAACTTAGTTTGAAATTGTTTGATTCAAACACTGCATTCTGGCATAAAAAACATACTTAAAAATGTAGAAAGAATCAAAAGATTGTTAAAATTGCTAAGAACACCTCTTATAGGCAACTTTAAATAATTACATTTTTTTCAACATGTACACAATAGTAAGAATAGAAATAGTAAAATTTGTTATTTTATGTCTAGTTCTGATATAAAACACATACACAGAGTAGAGCAGCCATCACCCAGACAGGATCAGTTCCATTACCACAGGACATCTCACACCCCTTCTCTCTGCAGCCAACACTGCCACACTCATCTGTTCACAGTTCTGATCACAGATCTTCCCCAGAATGCCACACTAACAGGGTGGTACACTGCATTCTTTCACCAACTACAGCAGTGAATTTCCACCCAGCCTTACCTATGTCAGTAGTTCATTTCTCTTATTGAGATGTTGTATTCCACCGAGTTAATGTACCACACTTTAAATATTCACCCACTCAAGTAAACTTGGGTTGGTGTGAATAATGCTATTACTTTTCACATGTAAGATTCAAAATGAATGTAAATTTTATTTCTTTGAAGCATATACCTGGATGGAACTCCTATATGCTATGGCAACTAGTTGTTTAATTTTGTTAGACATTTTCAACTGATTTTTCAGACAGTCCCATTTTTGCACTGACAGACTTTATTGAGATGTATTCTTGCCAAGGTCTCAGCTCATCAAGGTTTGGTTTTCTTACCTATGTTAGTGATTGTGCAGTGCTATCTCCATGTGATTTTCATTTTCCCAAGAAATAGTTATGTTGAGCATCTTTTCATGTGACTGTTTTCTTTTTCTGGACAGTTTCTTTCATAAAATGTAAATTCTGAGTTTTCCTGGCTTTCTAAATGGGTATTAGTATTTCTTTTCTATCTTATTGCTGAAATCTGAGAGCTTTTCATAAAATAAATTTTGAATGGAAACTCTTTGTTGAATATTTGACTTACAGGTAACTTTTCTCCTCTGTGAGTGGGCTGTGAAGTTTGTTCTTTCTCCCTCCTTCCTTCTCTCTGTTTCTCAGTCTCTCTCTGTGTATGTAATAGGGTGTGTGCGTGTGCATGTGAGTGTGTGGTGTGCTGTGTGTGTGGACTCATGCATATACTTGGAGAACCCAGAGTTCACTATTGGGTGTGGTTCCACCCCTCCCAACCTTATTTTTGAGACCAGTCTCGCTGACTGAAGCTGTAGATCACTCTGCTAATCTGGACAGCTGTAGACCACAAGAATCTTCTTTCTCAACATTTTCAGTGCTCACAGGACAGGCATCCACTGCCATGCCCAGCTTTGATGTGGCTGATGGGAATCTAAACTCAGATCCTCAAGTGTGCATAGCAAGCATTTTACTTTAGTACTTAGTATTTAGTGCACCTTTGACTGAGTGCTTAGAGTACCTTTTGACTTAGTCGTTAGTACTGAGTGTGTCTGTTGACTTAGCTCTGAATGTAGCTTTTGGTTTGGAATTTTAAGGGACATTATCCTTGTTTGCTTATTATTTTAATTGTCTCACTCTAGTTTTGTTATACTAAGTCTCCTACTGGACTTTTTATTGGATATATTATTTCTAGTTATACATTATACCATGTGTTTTAGTCAGGGTTTCTATTCCTGCACAAACATCATGACCAAGAATCAAGTTGGAGAGGAAAGGGTTTATTGAGTTTACACTTCCATGCTGCTGTTCATCACCAAAAAAGTCAGGACTGGAACTCAAACAGGTCAGGAAGCAGGAGCTGATGCAGAGGCCATGGAGGGATGTAATTTACTGGCTTGCTTGCTTCTCCTGGCTTGCTCAGCTGGCTTTCTTATAGAACCCAAGACTACCAGCCCACAGATAGTACCACCTACAAGGGGCCCTTCCCCCTTGATCACTAATTGAGAAAATGCCTTACAGCTAGATCTCATGGAGGCATTTTTTCAACTGAAACTCCTTTCTCTGAGATAACTCAAGCTTGTGTCTAGTTGAAACAAAACCAGCCAGTACACCATGTAATCATAATCTTTGTGTTGCTTCTGTTTCTTGAGATGATTAGATGATTTTTCTAGAAATAGTATATAATATAATTTTCTTTAATATCTACTGAGGTGTTTTAATTTTTCTCCAATCTTTTTCACTATAACAAGTATTCTTTCATTGTACTGTTTCATACCGATAATAGATTATTGTGTCTATTCTTTTTATATTGATGAAAAACCCTGAGACATAATTTCCATTGGGAAAAACTTCATTTAAAACCATAAAACCTGATGAGCTATCACTATTGTAGCCAGGATGGAGAACATTTCTATCAATCTAAAAATTACTTTGTATTTCTTGACAGTTACCCTCCTTGCTCTCAGGACCTGAACAAACTCTTCTCTGGAGGCATGTCCTCAAAGGAGAGCAAAGAAGCCCTAAGTTCCCCTCCCTGTTCTTTGCTCTCTTGTTGATGAAGTAAGCATGTTTGTATTACCATGTGCTCCTTCTACGATGTGCATCTCTCTACTCTCCATATATATATATATATATATATATATATATATATATATATATATACATACATTCATACATACATGTGTGTGTGTTAGACCGTACATTCTATCTCTGCAAAATTTATAATGTACTCACCCTCAATGTTTTTATTCCTAAAATAGAAGCCAAACAGCACTCTGAATTAACATGCTTAGAACAGTGCACATACCAAGCATTCCATAAACAGTATCTTTGCTATTCCATTATATATATATATATATATATATATAGAGAGAGAGAGAGAGAGAGAGAGAGAGAGAGAGAAAGAGAGAGAGAGAGAGATACAAAGAGAAAGAAAGAAAGAAAGAAAGAAAGAAAAAAAGAAAGAAAAGAAAGTTTGATCATATTTTGCTGGAAATATCTATTTATCTTTATCAATACCTATCTCTAACTATCAATATAGAGATAGAGATTATGATAATGATGGCAATAGAGAGGATATATCTATATCAATCTCTATCGAGAGAGAGAGAGAGAGAGAGAGAGAGAGAGAGAGAGAGCACTCTTCCAGGGACTGACTCCCCCAAACTGTAAACTAAGATGAATCCTTTTGGCTATTTCATTATTTTTATAGAAAGCTAACCTATTGGGATGGGCAATCATCATGTAAAATGGCACACAGTATGTATAGCTTTTTGTTACTGTTTTGTTTTGGTTATTGTTGTTTATGGTTATTTTAAGTTAGTAAATTTATCTCCTGTTTTCATCATGATTAATATAAAAACTTAACCCCTTGTAGTTTCCTTGTTTAGAAGTGTATTTTATATAAGAATTAACAAGTTGGCTTTGATTTATTGATAAGTTTTCCAACCATGTAATTTTAGTCTATATATGTTTTCAGTTTTAACTTGTGTTTCTCATAGACAGAATATACTATTTATTTCTTATCTGAAAATATCTTTTATTCTACTGAAATCTTTAAGGTATGTATACATAATTCAATTATTGATACTGTCACATTTAAACGTATTACTCATTTTCTGTTCAGTCTATCTCTTCTTAGTTCTCTTTAGTTGTATTTTTACCTTAGCTTATAGCAATTAAGTGTTTTATGATACTATTCAATCTACATTGCTGGAATATTATCTATACTTTTAAAATATTTATTTAATTTTTATCTGTACATATGTGCATATATACATGTTTGAGAGTGCCTTCAGAGGCAAGAATAGAGATTGAGTTCCCTAAAACTAGAGATATGGGTGATTGCGAGGTGCCCAAAATCCCGGGAAGGAAACTCTAGTCCTCCTCAAGAACAGCAAACCCCTTAACCACTGACATATTTCTCTAGCCCTCTCACTATGCTTTTGAAAAAATAACCATAATGGCCTGCTTTAAAATTTCCACTAAATTAGGAAATAGAAGATGACCAGAAAAAAAATTAAAAGTACATGTTGATCTTTTGAACAGACACTAAAATTGCTAATACCTCAAGTTATAAAGATGCCACCATCTGATTACTCTCACAGGAAGCAGAAAAACTTGATGGTCCATAAACAACAAAGTGGTTAGAGGAAAGGAAAGCACCAATGTCTGGAAATGGCCATCTACTGAAGGAATTCACATATAGTTTCAAAAGATTAATTTTTTGATGTAGCTATTTATAAATCTTCAAGTGTTTAGCTTTACGTTGTAGAATCGATGTTCAGTATGGAATAGTTTTATACACACTGAACAAATTGTTTGATAGTATTTCTTCACCTATGGCCCAGGGATCCACTTATTAAAAACATATCTTGCTTTTATCTTTTCAAGAATATGATATGGGGACTGCAGATATGGCTTATAGTTAAGAGACCTGAGTAGTACTCCAGAGGACCTAAGTTCAATTCTCAGGATCTAGATATGATTCCAAACCATTTGGAAAATCTGTTCCAAGGAATCTGATGCCCTCCTCTGATCTCTACATGTATAGCATGTACATGGTACTTAAATATACATGCAGACAAAAAAATACCCTAAAATAGACATACATAAGAACTTTTTATATATTTTATTGTTGTTGAAAAGTAGACATTTGAATATCATAACCAGAAAACTAGAAGAGATTCTCCACGCTCACCTCTTAATCTTTAAAGAAGAAAAAATTAAAATAAGAGTTCTTTGTTACAGAAATTAATCAGAATCAACTGCCTTGTAAATTCAAGATATATACACCAAAATCAAATAATTAGCCTGTATTTCAATATGGGGTCTATATAAAGAGAAATTGTTGCATTTCTTGGGTTCCTCCTGGAGTTACATAGAGTCAATAAGAGAGCTGCATGCACCATCATCAATGGGAATCAACAGATTCACTGTAGAATGAATTCCTTTAAAATGGTCACTGTAGATAGAAAAACTTCTGTTAGAAAGCTAATACTTCACCTAATGATTTATCTCAGAAGAATCTTGACTAAGATATAAAGAAGAATCAAATATCACCTCTTATTCTTGATGGTAGAAGCCTACAATGATTGTCAGGTACATTTCTAAGATGATAAGACTCTTTTTCTAACTTGGTCATTGAACTATGTTTTCCTTTCTCTTGTCAAATAAGGATTTGACAGGTTTCTTTTTCTTGACTGCTTGAAGCTGACAAACAAAATCAAAACTAAAACGAAAACCAAATTCTTCTTATTTTTGTGCTGTTTAGCACTGACAGCAAAGATCCATAATGGATCACAGTGCTGAGAATGACTGTTGGATATCTAGTCATAAATGAGACATCTTCATCATACCCTCCTTGTCTTCCACTTTCAAAGGCTTCCTTGGACCATGTTTCCTCTGAAATAACATGCTCTGAGACCTTCTGTACTTATGCAGTGGAAAACTCAACTCCCATAGACTACTGGTAAACTATAGGAAAAATGCAGTTAGTCTAATATGTGGTTGGAATCTCTTATAGAATTTCATGATGTCATTCTGGTAACACATTGTAGAAAGCTTGGCAACTTAATGCAACATAAATCTATTTTGTTCTCTCACAGTGTTCACCGACTTCCAGTGCTATCACTACGGTCTCTGCTCCATCTTATCCGACTTCTGTGTCTCTGCTTTCATTCTATTGTTTCCATATCTCAAATAGCTCCCAGAATTTCTGGATTAACAAGGTTGATTTTCTCATCTTCAGTCCCTTGACATAATGACTTCTGCAAAGACACCATCTGAATAAAGTCACATTTACAAGTTGCGGGAGCCTCATGTGAATATCTATTTCAAAACAATATTAATGAGAGAGATAAATTTCTAATACATCTAACTTAATTTATTTATTAATTTATTATATTTTTAATTTTTATTGTTTTGTATAATGTAATTATATAAATAGTATATAATGTAGTGTCTTCATGTGAGTAGCATGACATGGAGAACTGAAACAATCCCTACTTTAATGCTTCTCTTCATTATTTAAATTTTAATAATATGTGTTTATTAATGTTGCTACAAAACTATTTAGGGAACAAACCTGTATAGCCATTTGATATCAATTTTAAATCTTACAATTTATTATGGTAAAGTATCCTTCTGATGTGTGTATAGAATTCATGTTTTGAAAACTGACTTGTAATAATAATTTATTTCAATTGGATTTATCAGATAATCATTGTTTAACACTTATCTTCCACATTTTAATCACTTCTTCTCATATCCTTTCTACATGGAACATGCAGTTTTATACAATGATTAATATATAACATTTTAATATATGTATTTAGATCATTACATTTCTCTATGTGGAAAGTAAACTTGATTATATTTATATTTGAGATATTGGATTTTTCTTAGTATCACACATTTATAGTGTAATTTCATACCGCCTTTTCCAAAACCTCATATGAGCTGAAACTTTATATGATTGACCCAACCCACAGCGGGCTTTCTTCATTTTCTATTCGGTCATATGTTTATGAATGATGTTTGGTTTACACATCATTCACTTGCAGCTATTAAGTAAATTATTTATCTTTATTTGAATTTTATGTACCTATTATGATTTACAATCTGTGTATGTATTTGTGTGTGTGCATGTGTACGTGCGTGCATGTGCACATATTAGAGAGTCAGAGAATAACTTGCAGAAGTCAATTCTCTTCTTCAACCATATGTGATCAAGAATCAAATTTATTCTGTTAGGTGTGATGCTAACTCCTTTACTCAGTGAGCCCCATCACTAACCCCTATGCTTATTATCAACTATTTCTTTTCCAGCTAGTCAACATTCATCCTAGAACTGTTATGTTTTTCACTATAACCAACTTTCTTTTTATTTAGCTTTTCCTCTGATTTTAACAAATTCTAGGTTTTTCCAATAATCTTCAGTTTGACTGACAGTTATCCTCCACTAGTGGCTCCAAAAGATAACCACAAAGCTATATTTACCAGGTTTCTAAATGTGTTCAACTGTTGGGAGCTTTTATTCTTAAATCAGTTTCATTTGCCATGAAGGTATAAAACAATTCAGTCATACTTCCTGTGTGTGTAGATTTTGCTCTTGTCTATTTCCATGTGCTTGTATCTACAAATGCATGTGTTTTCCTTTAAGAGTCTCATTATCTTTGCCTAAATATCCAGAAAGTCCTTTAACGTACTTGATACCAGAATATTTTCCTAGACACGATCTCCATTTTTAGCCAGCTGCCATGTAAGTCAGTGGTAGAGACTTGTCATCATGTGCATGTCTATGATTTCAAGCATACAAATGAAAGAGTGAACAAAAGAACCAATGGTCTTCTTTTAAATGTATTGACCATTTTCTTCATCTTTACCTTTAAGGGTCTGTTTGAGCTTTTATATACTCTATGTGTATGCTGACTATTTTTATCACTGTTCCAGCATTTAAGTAAAATTGTTATTTCTTATTTCTGTTTTACAGTTCCTATAACCATAACTATATACCCAGTAACTGGTTTTCATATATTTTATATTTATTTGTCTTTAAATGTATCAAGCCCCATATTTCTCTCTTCTAGATGACATTTCATTGCCAACTTGGTTCTCTTGATATTTATTTTCTATTTGTGCTCTCATAAATTTTAATGTTGCTACCTAACAGGGGTTGTTTTATAAAGTGGATGAGGCAGGAGAATTGTCACAAACTTGAGGCCAGTCTGCGATACATTGTGAGTTCTAGGGAAGTCTGATGATGAAATACTGTCTCAAAAATAAATAAATCAATGAAATATAATGTTTTGGTTTTTGTTTTAAGTACAAGTAAATGTGTTAATTCATAGTTGTCCACTTTTTGACAACTTTTAGACATGAGAGGAATCTCATGTCTAGTGTCCTTGCTCATCTGAATGCAACCCGTGTTGTTGGATATTTTGCTTTTGCATTGTTTTCATTTTTTGATTTTGTTGTTGTTTTTGTTTTGATTTCTTATCTTTAAAGGAGAAACATTATTTCCGGACCATCTATTTATAGGTTTCTCTGGAGTAAGGTCAGTGGTTGCATTCTGGGCTGGAAGCCACTTTTCTTAAGATGCAGGAGCTAGTATGTAATTCTTTAAAATTTTCCTTCTCCCGTCTAACAAGGATGCAAAGCATAGAACTGTGTACGTAATCAGGTCTCCTCCTAAGCCCAACATGCATCAAAAACATTGGTACGTACGGAGAACTCTTATTTGTCAGGATTCTGCAGAGTCCACTTCTCCTGATTGGACAAAAGTTGTTGTAGAGGAGTTTTGTGTAGAGCCAGAAATTTCACTAATTTCTTCCATGCTGTCTTAGTTAGTGTCCTACTGCTGTGAAAAGGCACCATGACCATGGCAACATTTATAAAAAGATAACATTAAATAGAGGATTACATACAGTTTCAGAAGTTTAGTCCATTGTCATCTTGGCAATGATGATCTCCAGGCAGATATGGTCCTGGAGAAGTATCTGTGATTTCTACATCTGGGTCCACAGGCATCAGGAAGAGAGAGTGCAAGACTCTGAGCTTTTAATTGGTTTTTTGAAAACTCAAATCCCACCTTAGTGACACATTTACTTCAAGTCCACACCTCCTAATCCTTCCAAATAGTGCCACTCTTTGATGACTAAACATTCAATTATAAAAGCCAATGGAGGTCATTCTCATTTAGTCACCACACATGCCAACTGAGAAATTAGCATTCAATATTAGAGAGAAGATTCACCTTTATGAGCCTGTGTTTTCAGGTCTTTGTGAGTCAGAGGCTAAGGATATTATCTTCCCACTTGCTCTTATGTTGTCTTTTACAATTTTTTACAATCCTTTGTCTATTCTAAAGTTCATGTTTCTTATATATTTTCTTTTCTCCAGATCTGCATATTTATGTTTTTCTTTTAATTGATTTTTAATAATATAAAGTATAGTGAAATCCTTGTGGAAGGACTGTTTTGTTGACATAGGTTCAAAGACCAGGGTGTTTATTATGTATGATTAGGGTATTATGTCTAGGCCCATGGTCCCTCATTAGAAGTAGACAATGTGGAATACCTGTGCCATCTACTAAAATGTCCATACACATGGATGCCCACAAATGAACATACAGTGGGTTAACATTATCAAAACATAGTGTTAAGCAAATTAACGGGTTTTTGTTGTTGATGAGTGAGGCTAAAGAACACATACAGATGCACCTCTTCTATGAAATATTTGCTAGATTGTAAACTTATCCAGGGCAGAAGGTCAAAAGTTCATGAAAGAAGTAATAAAGTTCTAACAAATTATGAGTGTACACATTAATTCAGCATAATTTTCATTGTTTAAAATAATAAATAGTACCTATTTCCTGGTACCGTAAGGTACTGCACAGGCTGCTGGTGGAAAATGTCATCAACAGTATTACCAATATTACCAAATCCTGTGAGCTGTGATAAATGATCACCAATAACTAGATATGTCTCTCTACCCAAATTGATATGAATGTTATTGTGGCAACCACCTGATTTCTGTGGGGACTTAAGAACTGATCCACAACAGGAACTGTATAACTGGAAATAGAAATTTGGCTAAGACACTTTTGGTTGAGATGCTTATAGGTACTTGGGGTAAACATAATGCTATTATTTTATTAAATGTACTTAGTCCTCAAAAAGGGTCCTCTAAATTCACATGCCTATAACAATAATTAAAGTTCTCAGACCACATCAGTGTTGCTTCATTGTGCAGCAGATGGTATATAAAAGTTGGAATCTCACAAGTGGTCAAATTCAGGGAATAAGTGTCAGAAGAGTGCTCAGCCACAAATGGAACACTATATTACACTCAATGATCAGGATTCGGGGACTATTGTAGAAGAGGGAGAAGAAAGAGTGTAAGAAAGTCTCAGAGGATTGGAAGGAAATGGTGTCTTATGGATGTGACAAGGACCACTGCACTTATGAACTCACAGCAGCTGTGATTGCCTGTACAAATCAAGACAGCCAACATTCTAGCCTGATATAGGCAGAAGTTCATACTCTGACCAACAAGTTGGGGCACTTGATGTCTTTTGTGGGAAACAGAGTTAGCTTTTAATAGATGGCCTTATATACCTAAGTATATGGGCATTAACAAACTGCAGTTGATTGATTATTAAAATGAAATAAAAAGGGGCTATAGAGATTGCTTGGTGGTTAAGAGCACTTGCTACTCTTGTGGAAGATCCTAGTGTAATTCTCAGGACACACATGTCAGCTCACAATCATTTGAAATTATACTTCCACTGGATCTGAAGCCCTCTTCTGACCTCCACAGGAACCAGATACACAGCTAGCACATAAGCATATATGTGGACCTATACTCATATGCATAAGCTATAAGTAAATAAATAATAAAAAAATAAAGAAGGCCAAAAGTTGAGCATGGGTTGGTAAGGAGGAGGGGAATAGATCTTGGGATTTGAACATGAATGTGATCAAATTAAATTGTCTGAAATTTGAAAAGAACTAAAATACTTTTTAAAAGAAAAATAACAACAGCAGTGTTTTATGAGGTTTACAAATGTAGATATAAAATATGGTAAAGCAGTAGCACAGAGCAAAATGGGGAAATAATGGAATTAGATCTATGCATGTTAATGTTCACTGTCAGCATCACATAGGAGCTTGAAGTTTACCTTTGAGTAAGCATGTGAGGGCATATACAAAGAGCAATAACTGGCTGGCAGAGACTTCCTCTGAGCAAAGTGACACCATCCTATCTATAGCTTTGGGGTCTAGGAAGACTAAAGAGAAAACATGAAGAAAGGAGGTAGCAAGCCATGGATAAGCATATACATCCTCCCTTGTCTTGCTTCATGGTCTGATAGGTGAGAGGCGTTTGCCACCAGCTCCCACTCTCATGAACTGAACTTCTCTGCCATGCCTTGCTTGACATGATGAGCTAAAATTCTTGGAAGTTGTAGCCAAAATAATACTTCCTCATTTAAGTTTCTTCTGTCACTCACAGTGACACACACAGAAAATAAAGTGACACACTATTAGAAAACCAAAAATGGTCTGCTAGGTATGGTAGTTCATGCCCATTCTTCCAGCACTCAGGAGGTTGAGGCAGAAAAACAACAATCATGTGAGTCCAAAGCCACCCTGGGTTTTTTCTAGAGCAATTTAAGTCATACAGAGTGAGAACCATCTCAATTTTTTTCTGTATGCAAATAATAACAGTACTAAAAAATAGTTAATATAAAATATCAAAATATAGGTGTTCTATCTGCTTAGCTGATGAGGAAAGCATAGTGTGAACAGCCTTGTCTCCACTCAGGCGAGGCCACAACCACTATTTACAGTTTTTGCATTGTGTTAGGCAGTAAGAGTAGCCAAAATGTAACTTGAGGTTCAAGAGAGTGTATATATAGGTTGCTTAATATTGCACCATTTTTTTACAAAAGATATAAGTCTTCTCGTCTCTGATTTGATATCCATGATGTCTCTAGAATCAATATTCTACAACAAAACTTCTATTGTTAATATAACATTTTATATTACAGATAGTATTCATGATTACATGTGTGCATCATCATGTGTATATAGCTATTAATATCTAAAATATATGTAACATATTGTATATATAATTGCTGAATATAAAATAATGTTTTTTGATGATTGTGATTAATTTCTGAGGAATACTTAGTGGTGATATCTAAAATTAATCCCAGTTCAAAAGTTCTCCTAATATAGAAAATTTAGGTAAACTAAAATTAAAATGCCTATCCCCACCCTGACACACACAATATACAGCCATATGGTGGGAATTTCCACAATCTACTGTGTAAACTGCCCACAAAATTATACAATAATACAACCCTCAACCAAGAAAAATCACCTTTTAGATTACTAAGGAGTTAACAAGTTGGATGTCATGCATAACATTGCAATGTAATTATATCTAAAGCTGTACCCAGTCTTTATCCTGCCAAAGCTAATAACAAATGTTAGAAATAGTACAGAATAAAAAAGGCAGATTATTTTAATTCCTCTGGTGATTAAACGCATTTGAGAGCAACTATTTTTTTTCTTCTAGTCCAGTGTTCCAAGGCATAAGTAGGCAAATAAATAAACATGATTATGTGGGACTGGTAAAAAGCTATGACATCTATAGTGTATTTTTTCATTTCTTCCATTATGGTTTAAGGGAATTCCTACACATAGGTGTTTTCACAAAAAAAAAAAAAAAAAAAAGTTATATTAACAGAGTGAAGCAGGGGGTTACACTGAATTAATTCTTCCATCCAGGAAAATGATAATGATAATGATCACACTTAGCATGCTGTAAAACTTCTAAATCATACATAGAAAACATATGAATTGAAAGTGTTTCAGAGCTGGGAAAATGGCTTGCTGAGTAAGAGCTCTTATTGTGCAAACGTGAAGACCTGAGTTCACATTTCTCACAGAGCTTGTACAGCAGTGCATGAGGGGTGGCAGCACAAGAATTCCTGAGGCTTTTTAGCTTCCAGGTTAGCTCTAAATTTAGTAATGTCTCAAAACAAGAAATAGAAGAAAAACCCAGACTTTCTCCTCCAGCCTCCATGTATGTATCCCTGCAGATTTAAATACAGAAATGTACATGCTAAACACACACACACACACACACACACTCAAACACAAATGCATACACATGTATGCATGTTCTCACATACACACACATGTATGTGCACACACAGACACACACAGACAGATGCATACTCAATAAAGGCATTTCAAATGGGGTAAAATGACTTTAAAGAATTTATCAGAACATGATGTCTATATATTTATTTGAACTTGGATGACTTTGATAGAATTAGTAGAGCAATTTGTTGTATTTATAAGACTTTATTGCAATACTACCTGAGATGATTATTCAGGAAGCTGAAGATCACAGACATGTGTATAGTATTATGGCTCATAGAATGCCTAAACAAAATTCAGTTGTAACCACCACTGTAACTATAAAAAATAAAACTGAAGCAATGTCTCTTTTAATGGTAGCAATAGTATAAACAGCAAAGGATAATTCTACCAAAAAAGGGAATGATGTTGAGGAAATATATATCTTCATTAAAACACAAATCTAAATCAATGGAGCTCTATGTCATATTCATATTACATGAATAAAATATTTTAACATCATAGATCTCCAAATATATTTGCAAGTTTAAGAAGTATTTTTATTTTTATTGTAGAAATTGGAACAGTGAAATTTTAAATCAGCATGAAAATTAGCAAACACAATACTCTCAAAAGAAAATCATTAGAAGGAATCAGTCTTCTAAAACTTAATATAAACCTCTGATCATTTTGCTATTATGGAATAGAAATAGGGATGGAAAATAGGGCATTGGAAAACAAAGAATCAATAGCAGGTGGATGCATTTTCAGAAGCTTGATAAGGAGGAGTGTGCTGGACAATTCATCAGCATTTGGAAAACCATAAAATTAGTGCCATATTTCACAACACATAAAATAATAAAAGAACAATTAATTAAAATACAACAATAGAAAGATGTAATAATGTTCTGTAGTGAAGTCATAAAACTACATTTCTGAGGTCTTAAAGTAGAAAATTATTTCCTCTACAAAGATAGAGACAATAAAGAAGACATTGATTTACTTGTATATGATAAAATTATCTTTTAATCATATAATAAAGGAGTCTAAACAAACTAGATAAGGGAAGAAGACATTTGCGATAAAGCATACAAATCCATCTATAAAATTTTTTCAAATAAAAATAGGTGATCCAATAAAAAAGGAACCCCTCATAAAAGTGTATATTCAAATGGCCAATGAGAATATGAGAGTGTGGCTAAAGGAAAATTAAAATGCATTCTAATGTGATCTTAATAAGTGTGATATTACAGTGTATCAAGTTAAGGTACAAAAATACAGCAATCCTACATACTGGCTAAATCCTAAATACAAGACATCTCAGAAATTTTTGACAATTTTAACAATGTGCATATTTTAAAATGGCAATATACATTAAAAAGTAACTACTTTCCTTATTAAATTAACAAATATGCATACTGAAAAAATTTACTCCTAGATATAGAACCTATTGAGATGGGAACATATGGTTGGAAATACACAAGTGTAAAAATCTATGGAGTCTGTCTTAGTTATGGTTACTATTGCTGGGATGAAACACCATGACCAAAGCAAGTTGGGGAGGAAAGAGTATTAGGCTTATGTTTTCTCATCACTGTTCATCATTGAATGATGTCAGGACAGGAGCTCAAACAGGCAGGAATCTTGCAGAAGTTTATATGGGATGCTCTAAAGGGATGCTGCTTACTGGCTTTCTCTCATTGCTTGCTCAGTCCACTTTCTTATAGAACCCAGGGCACCCAGTCCAGAGAAGGCACCATCCACAATTGGCTGGGCCATCCTATATCAATCACTGTTCAAGAAAATGTCTCATGGTCTTGCCTACAGCATTATCTTATGGAGGCATTTTCTTAACTGAGTTTTCCTCCTCTCAGATGACTTTAGCTGTGTCAAGTTGACATAAAAGTAGCCAGCACAGAGTTGTTCATAAGAATATGAAATATGAATAAGTTAAGGTTCTGCAAATAATACACAGTATGGTCTAATTCTCTACTTTTGTAAATAGAATGGGCATATCCCCTTGTCAAGGTAATTATCTATACATGGTCATCTTATGTAGGTATTAGGTTCGACTAGAACACACCTTCATGGTAGTACCTATATTAATATTTGATTGATTCATTAGTTACTGTGACCACACTTGGTTGAGATATAAATAACCACCACTTGAGTATTATAAAATCAGTCATAAGCTGTGATAGAATTATATATCATGGACAAATCTTAGAAACATGATTTTAAGTAAAATCTCAGTTCCACAAGCCCCATATTTCTGAAATATACAAACAGAAGCAGACCAATACGCATTATATTATATCTTCATACATGATAAAATAGCTAAATATTGCAGAAATAAAACATCATTATCCATCTTGATAACCTCTGAATGTGGGGTGTTATTTTATTTTAGCATATGTCTTTATTTTAATGGTCATACTGATATTTTAAAACATATAAACAGTGTCATGATCGAATTCATGTATTCAACATCTAACCCTGAGTTTATTTGCATTCTGAACAATCAATATTACATTCATTGTTTGAAATATTTAATGAGTTATGCAATGGAATATTTAGACTTATTTCCCATACCTAACTTTGTGTACCAGCTAACCACTCACTCTCTGCCCTTCCCTCTTTCCTGTCTGCAAGGGATATGTATAGATATAGATATAGATTAGATATAGACATAAACATAGACATAGGCATAGACATAGATATATACCTAAATAAAAACCAATAACACATACACACATGCACACATTGTTTTTATAGTACTGTGGTGCAATAGCATGGCCAAAATTCACTTAAGAAAGACTAACATTATATTTGCTTATGGTTTCAGAGGGCTAGATGTCTGAAGTGATGAGGAAGGTCTGGCAGCAGGAAGAGGGGTTTAAGAGATAACATATTAACCTCTTTCAGAAAGCAGAGTAAGCTAGAAGTTGGGCAACTCTATAAACTCGCAATGTCTGCCCCAACAATGTACTCCATCCAGAAGATCTCCATATCCTAACAGTTGTATAGCCTCTTCAAACAATGTCAAAAACTGGGGGCCAAATGTTTAAATACAGGAGTATCTAGAGACATATGTCACCAGACTACCACAGCAGTATTGAAAAGTGTCTCGGAAGCTTTGCTTTTCCAATCTGGTTTTTGCTAAATGTATATATAAAGTCTCTATGTGTGTTTTATATGTACTTTATTATGTATTTTATATTGTAGGGACATGTAGAAAAGAAAATTACTTAAATCCCTGTCAAATCTATACAAAATTGAAGGATAATATTAAAAATACAGAACTCCTTAGAGTGAAATGTTATGAAAGAACATTAAAGAGAACCAGGAACTGGTGGGAAGGCTCAGCAGTTAAAAGAATTTATTGCTTTTGCCGATGACTCATATTTGGTTTCCAGTACCCATGTCAGGTGTCTCACAGCCTGTGAAGTCAACTCTCCAGATGATCCAAAATCCTCTACTGTCTTCTGTAGATACTGCATTCACATGCACAACACTTTCTCTCTCTCTCTCTCTCTCTCTCTCTCTCTCTCTCTCTCTCTCTCTCTC
>JADRCH010000122.1:991146-1031728 GCA_019843965.1 Rhynchomys soricoides
CTCTCTCTCTCTCTCTCTCTCTCTCTCTCTCTCTCTCTCTCTCTCTCACACACACACACACACACACACACACATGACAGCACTATAATCATCATCATCATCATCATCAAAAATAAAGTATTTTAAGAAGAGAGAAAAATTATCCAATCAAGTGAACAACTATTTCATGTTAAGTGCATAGCAGTGATCAATGTAAAAAGCTTTACTGTTCCTAAACATAATCTTCAATTCAAAGTAATTCTAATGTAAATAATAATAGAGTTTAGAATTACTCAAATTAACTACACATACACATATATGTATATATATGCGCGTATATCACAAAAATCTTATAAGAAATTTGAACAAAGAAACCATTTCTAAAACAATGTATACCATTAATAAATAGAAAAGTACACATACTCAGAAAGTCTACTCTCAACTTTGCATCCATGGAACACATATACATGTCATCTAGAACATAGCTCCATGAATGTCAGAGCAATGTTATTCGTAAGACTGAGTTAAGCCAGTCAGTGTTATCCACGGAAACAACTAATACAGACTTTTATTCTTTCTGTCTCTCCATCCACTTATTTATATATGGGGGGGGGGTAGAAATTGAGATTTAAATTTTATTTTGAAAAAAAAAAACAATGTATCAAGAAGAAGACAAATCCTGTAAAAATGAAGAACGAAATCCAGCACTGCAAATGCTACTTAGTTGAAGGCCTGCTTCAGCTAGTGTTTTAAACAAAATCAGATGTGCTAAATTTTTTATAAAATATGAACATATTTCAATTTTCTTCTGAGACCATAAAAAGCAGGAGAGAAAAGTTCCTCTGCTGCCCATGCTAACTGCTACAGACTGTTACTTGGAAAGTTGTTTCTGAGCCTAAATTAAATCTGATCTTCAAGCTTGCTTCTATTTTGTCAGACCAGGCTGTACGATTTCACCTTAAAGATAATCATTAAATTCTCAGTTTCCTCCCATTGGCAAAAAACAAAATAAACATTCTAAAAACTTTCTCCAGTATTCACTTCTATGCCTCCTTTTTTATTTTTAATTTTAATATTTTTACTTTTATTTTTTATTTTTTAATCTTTTGGTAGATGCACACTTTATTTTGAGGGGTTAACTTTTGCCTCTCATTTGTATTTTATTATTATTAATATTATTCTTTAATCTTTTTTTACAGTCTAATTGGTATCCCTCTCCTGGTCTCCACTTTGACTGTTCCTCATCCCATACCTCCTCCCTTATCTCCCAGAGGATGACCCCACAACCAACTCCTAACCCACCAGGTCTTCCCACTCCCTGGGGTCTCAAGTTTCTAGAGAAGTTAGGTGCTACTTTTCTCACTGAGGCCAGACAAGGCAGTCCTCTGCTGTATATGTGTCAGGGGCCTCGTATCATCTGTTGTATGCTGCCTGGTTGGTGGCTCAGTGTCTGTGAGATCTCAGGGGTCCAGATTAGTTGAGACTGCTGGTTTTTGTATGGGGTTGACCTCCTCCTCAACTTCTTCCAGCTTTCCCCTAATTCAATCACAGGGGTCCGCGACTTCAGTCCATTGGTTGGGTGTAAGTATCTGCATCTGTTTCCGTCAGCTGCTTGCCATGCCCTTTTCAAAAATACTATCTACTATTTCAGAAATACTTCAAGAAGATGTAAAGTGGAGAGAAGGTGGAGAGAATGTGGCAGAACACTTTTGTTTGGAAAGATAGGACATTCTTTTTGCTGATTGCAGTGTAAATAACATTAAAGTTTTACAATAATTAGTAACTAACTTACAGATTTGACCAACTCTTGTCAGTAGCTTACTGATACAACAAGATGCTAAAATTCCACTATGGCCTTTCAAATACAGTTTACCTCCACCATCTTCCTCTGTTCTCTCCTCACTTTCTGGGTTATCAAAGAATTTCCATGGCTTCCCCATAGTCTCCATGCTAGAGCACAGCTGAGTTGTAGCTGGTGTTCTCTCTTCCACATACTTACATGCTCATTTGCTTTATCAAAATACTAGTTACACACACACACACACACACATACACACACACACACACACACAAAGTACAGTATATTATGTTAGAAATTCATACTGTAGGCTGTCAGAAAACTGGTTCATCACTTAGGTGGCAGTTCCTGCTTTCTGCTGTCATCACTGAAAATTGACAGAATAGTAGACCCTCTCTCAATAGTCGACCCATATCTCATCAGATATCTACATTTTCCTTTCTTCCAGACTTCAGTTGTTGCATTATATGACAAGGGCAGATTAGGACACAGGTGAAATTAGGGTTTTTAAGCAATTAAAGTTAGGAGTACACTAGATCTTCAAGTAAGCTTAAATGAATCCCAAGGTTTCTTTAAATATGAACATAGAAGATAAAAAGTCAGTGTGAGAGTGGCAGAATGTGATCTAAACTCCCGGACACTGCCAAATTGAATTTGCAAATGTAGGAGACTGTGGACCAAGGAAAGCAGGAGTCCTTTAGACGTAAAAAGCTAACAACTCAACTGGATGTCAGCCAGTCTCACCTCTGGAATCCTTGTCTGGCAACCAAAAGTGGCCCACCCAGACACCACATCCTCAATTAGTAGAATACCTCACTAGTCTAGTGAAGTGGAAACTTATGGTTTCTTTGGAGACTCAAATGTGTCATGTGATGTTTTTTTCTGGAACCTATCTTATAAAAGGATGCTTTTGCTGAAGCAGACACATGGGAGTTGAGAACTGACACATGGTGTTTTTCAAGAAGCTGTAGGAAAAAAGGGCCATGTGATGTTTAGCTAAAGTGGGTGCTTCAGAGGATTTACAATGTTTGGAAAGGATAAAAGTACAACCCAACCAACAGGGCTATGTGGCGTGTGGTGTTGGTTCGCCTTGCCAGTCTTTGCTGGTCTTCACCAACAATGCTGTTGCATTGGTTCACCTTGCCTTCTTTGCTGATCATCATTTGTCATGACTTCATAGAAAGAGACACATCAAAGAACTTCTTGTGATATTCTGGCTATTTCTTGCCACTTCTTCAGACTCTCACCAAACAGAGGCTTGCAGTTTCTACTGGATCAAACTGCAATTGCTGATTCATGAATAGTGTTTGAGATCTAGCTACCACTGCTGATTTCTGCAAACTGAATTGCTGCTATCCTGACAATGAAGATTGAAATAGCCCCAAAGATCTATTTCTAATCAGGTTCAGATCCTCCTTTGCTCTATTAACCTTTGCTTTCCACTACCTCTCATGGGTGGTGGGCTAGAAGAGAGGGTATAGGATTTAAAAGTTCTTATTAAAGTAGGTTGTGAAAAATTTAAGCCTACTGCCTACCCTCAAAGATGCCAGGAAACTTCTACTGCACTCAATTTCAAAACTTCCTCCCTAAATGTCCCCCAGTTCCAGCTATGTTTTTCCACATTCTCTTTCTCCACCCCTCTCCCATATCTGATCCTATCCATATCCACATCCAGTCCACCCACAAAATCTACTCTATTTCTCTTTCCCAATGAAGACCTTGTGTGTACTCTAGATTCTTCCTCTTTGACAAACCTATCTGAGTTTATAGAGTGCAGCTTGATTATCACTTACCTAATGGCTAATATCCACTTATAAATGAGTACATACTACATTTGTCTTTCAGGGTCTGAGAATCATTCATCAGAAAATCAAAGATGCTCTCAACTATGCAGGTTCCAAGGATTTCAGGAACTCTGGGTCAAAAACCAGGAACAAAGAAACACACACACACACACACTCAATATAAATATAACTAGGACATAGTTGTATATATCTACATTTTAAATATATACATATGTATGTTTAGAATATATGCATATATACCACATATTCTATATTTGTTACATGTATATATACATATATAATACATATATACATGCTCAGACAAAATTATAAATGAGTATTTGTAATTATTTATTCAAAAATCAAATAATTCAATTAAAATTGGGGTACAGATGTAAACAAAGAATTCTTAAGTAGCTGTGAAGCACTTCAATAAATGTTCAACATCCTTAGATATTAGGTAAATGCAAATCAAAACTACACAAAACTATACACACACACAAATATATAAGTGTGTGTATGTATGTACATATGTGTATGTATACATGTGTGTATGTATGCATGTATGTATGTATGTATGTATGTATCTTGAAACCTTAAAAAAAGAGAAAGAGCTCCTGACCTGTTATAGTTACTATATATTCCAAGCCACTGAAGCACAGGAATTAGAGGTGACAGCAACCACACATTGCTTGAAAACTTGCAATTTAACCCAGGAAGACCTATATTAGATTTCTGACTTCCAGTCTTGTAAGCAAATGAGAGTGTATTCTTTTATGCCTTAATTTTGTGGCACTTGCTTAGAACAGCAATAAGCGATTAATGCAACATTTACAAACAGTTTATTACCCTTCTAAGAGGGAAGCAAGATTTTGGATATTAGAAACCTAGCACAGCTCTGAGTTTTTGCTTTGTTTTGTTTTTTAGTTACCATGTTTATAAAAGAAAGATTTTCTTCTTCACAGTAATTTTCCCCGTGTATAGCTGTTTATATCAGAGCAATGCAAAGTGACAGGAGTCCAACATTTGAAGGAAAATACACTATTTTCAGATCAGATATCAACTGTCAACTTGGATAGAGTGCATTTCCACTGACATTTCACAGTCCAGTTCACAAAAATTTTACATGCTTATAATTTACTTCTGGTGTGAAATATTTGTTGAAATATGTTACACATGGAATTCACAACATGGACATATATAGACATGGCCTGTGTAAGCTATAGGGGCTGGATATGAATGAACAGATGTTAATACTGAACAATGAGGAAATGGATTTCAGAAGGAAATGTGACAAGGGTGCTGTGAGAGAGATGAAGGTGGTGGTAAGGGGTAGATATGATAAGATACTTCATACATATATTTGGAATTATCAAAGAATAAATTAAAGAAAAAATGAGGGAAGAAAAAAATACTTGCTAAAGTAATCCGAATGAATAAACAGTTTTATCTATAATCATGCTCATACAAAATGATAAATGAGTATTTGTCATTATTTAATCAAAATTCTGCATTCATTATGGTCTTTTTAGCTGTTTGGTATGGAATGTATAAGAGTCCCAAATCAGAAATTTAATTGACAATAAATTACACCCTATTTTTCTAGTTAAGTTCGAAAACTATGACAAGATTAATCTGTGGGGAATTATAAACTGCAGCAAGATGTGTGTTGTCAGGTTTAACACCATTACATGTGGAAAGACTGGACATTGGCTTTGTCAAAATCAATACCAAAGCACATCTGAACCACTTCCAACAATAGTACCAACACAAATCCAGAAACATGTGGTGAGGACTCTATGGATGCTTTTGATTTCTTTTCACTGTTAGGAAAACAGAGATACAGTGAACTTTCATCTATAAGCTCACCATTTAAAAATGAGAGAAGTTGCAAATGAGGTCTCTAGAACATGGCTTTTGGGAGTGAATGAAATAGCCTCATGTTGTAGTGTCCTGTTCCAAGGCACGTGCATCAGTGCATCATCATCTCTTCCTTCAGTTGGAAGCACATCTTATTGTTCCTATTGATGGTATTACTATTATATTTTGATATCAAGTTATAAATGGCATAAATCATTAAATCTGTATGATTAAAAGAGAAAAATCAATCATGTTGAAGCAGTACAATGTTTACAAGTTTCTGTTCTTATTATTATACTTGTCCTTGATAATTGTTATTCTAAAGGAGTAATAGATTTTCTGAAAATATTGTAATAGGAAGTAAATGGTGGTGCTATTCCATTTGTTTGTTTGTCTGTTTGTTTGTCAAACTCAGGAGGTATTATAATGCTTGATATAGTTAGCAGCCTCAAGAAATGATTTTTAGGCTTATCGTCACCTTAAAATTGCTGTCTTTATCTTTTCCATAATATAATAAAATAATGTCACTTATTATGTGATTACTAGATTCAAATTAAATGTTGAAACTCAACACAGAGCTATGTGGTATTAGCCAGAGGTTTCCCATATCTTTGACATAGGCTTAGTAGTATGCTTATGAGGCAGGTATTTTACTCCTCATGTAGGATCCCAGATTATAGTTAAGGGAAGTTGCTACTCAGCATATCTATGTTTCTAAGAATCATCAGCCAGAAGAGAGAACTCCTTGTAACTCATCCTGTATGAATAGTGCCCTCTTGCAACTCGATGAGAATATAAAGGAATCATGTATGCCCTCATGCATTGCAACAAAAAACAAAAAAAACCTATTAGCCTACTCCTGTAATAGTTACTGGGTCTAGCTATTGATTATACTGGAAACAGGAAGATGACATCACTTTTATCTAGTTAACCATATTATTACCCTTTGGGAATGAGGATACTTGTAAGACTTTTACAATTTTTCACTGTTCTTAGCTCAAAAATGTTCATTTTTAAACAATTTACCATAGAGATCACATTTTTCCATAATGACCTTCTTATAGAAAAAAGATGCCAGAAGAAAGCCAGATGAGAAGATACCTCCTAAGCCTTTCCCAACACCCTATAAAATTTCATAAACATAAAGAAGTTCATAATCAGGTATTTGGAGTGGTAAAATTTCTGAGGCTCATGAAACTATATGGATGAAAGTCAAAGTTAAAAGAGTCCCCAAATAAGATGGATATGACAGCTCAGGGCAGCACTCCCAGCTCTTAGAAAATGAAGGCAGAAAGATCAGGAAATTAAGGTAATTCTTGCTACATGGGAATTTCAAGGTCAGCCTGGACCACCTGAGACCTTTCTAGAAGAAAGAAGAACAAGGAAGAAGAGGAGAGGATGACGAAAGTAAGACAGATTTTCCCAATGAATAATAGTCTTGCTTCCTCCCATTTTAATATCATTTAGAGATTATCACTCAGATAATAAGTACTATTTTAATCTACTTTAATTATCTTATTGATTACTAGATTGGATTGATATTTATGTTTCTTATGAGAGGTTGTTCATTGATCTAAGAGTTTTATGAATATCATCTCATCTAATCCCATTAAAAAATGTGATATGCACCATTATTATTCTCATCTAACTGAAGAAGAAACTAAGGTGAGTGAAGTATGTCAGTAGAGCTTTAGCTAGTAGAAGACTAGAATGGGGACTCTAGCTCAACAGCTCTGGTTCTGGTTCATGGCTATGGCCCACTCCTTGTATTATCTAAGTTTTGCCAGGCCATTGCTCTTATGGCTCACTTTATATGGTCCACTGGGTCAATCTCTGTAAGGCCCATGACTATACCTTTACTCAATATACTCTTGCAATATTCATTTTCTGTCTGCCCCTGTACAAGGATAGAGTGGCTCAAAAAGTATTATACCAGTCAGCAAGAGCTAAACACAAACATCTTGAAAGAGGGAAATATTTGTTTGAGCTCATGGTATCAGGTTATAGTTGACTATTTCCATTGTTCTGGGGGTCTGTAGCAAAACTGAACATCATAACCAGAAAGCACTGAGGAACAAGATACTCATTTCTTGGTAGGTGAGAAGCCAAAAAAGAGAAATGAAGTGGTGATATGTCTCAATATCTTCTTTAAACCCATGCTCCAGTGATACAACTTTTCAGTAAGCTCTACCTTCTCAAGATTCTACATTCTCCCAGCAGACCATAATATGGCCAACAAGCATTTAGTGTAAAAGCTCTTGGGAAACATTTAAGTTTCAAATGACAGCAGACATCCTCCTGGTGTTCTCACACTTACACTAGCTGTTGAGAGATACAAGTATGTAGATTATAATCTGAATAGTATTGTAGTGTGCATGTTTGAAACAGACATGCCAAGGTCCTGATTCTCTATTTTCATTCAGACTGTTGATTTACAGTATCTGTAATTCACTAAAATATGGCAAGTTCAATGAAAAATTAGATCCAAGTTTGTTTTCTGACAAGCACTGCTAGTCTCCAAAGCTTTAGGTATATCAGCAAACTATTTTGCAATAAGCAAGAGATACCCTCAATATGGGTTACTCTCACCTCAGACTAAAGTATACTATGCAGTTGTTCATGTGGCTTCAGTGACCACATCTACAAAAGTTTTAGGCTTGCTTCAAAAACCTAGAGGAAGACTTTACAAAATGAGAATGGGCATGCACCATCATTTGATGTCTACTACTGAATTATATGTAGCTCAGTCTGTGTTAGATTGAGTGAGCATGTCAGCCAGACCCAACAGAGAAATAGCTGGAGAAGGCCTACAGGCACTGGGCATGTCCCCTTCTCCTCTGAGTGCTCTAAGCAGTCAATGTTTCTTTTTCTTGGAACTGGAAGAAAGTATGTAAAGACAAGGAAATAGCATGCACAGTTCAACAAGCAAAGATATAAAACCACTTGGGTCCAAAAGAGCAAACTTGGAATAAAAGACAACATGAATTCAATAATCATAAATGTTTTCCAAGCTAAGGAAGCAAAAGGAAATACAGGAAAAGAAACATAGAATTACTGATGAGGTTCAGGTAGTTCTGACCAAATTGATGGCATATTAGCATTTGAAAGCTCCAGGAGCAAGAAAATGACTCAGATCTTCCCTCCTTCTGCCTGAAGCTTATCATTAACCCAACAATGGTTTTCTGGTCTTCTGAAGCATAACAGAAGACCCCACAGGAGTGATGTCTTCCCCATGATCAGAGTAAATCAGCATCCTTTTCCCTTGATAATCAAAACACATAGTTCTCAATAAACTGCACCTAGTTTATTAGCATTACATCAGACCTCTTTTATCCAACTGTATTTCTTCATAATTATCTGCTTCATAATTTCCTCATTTCTTTGGGTGTTCATTTACTTGTGGAGACTCCATGACACATAAAATATTATAAATTTGCATTTTGTTTTGGATAATTTTTTTGTTGTTGTTAATATAGCCACATTAGTCCTAACAGCCTTGGCACTGAAACTGAGATGGAATTGAGTGGTACTTGTCTTCCCATACACTTCACAAGTGGAAAGAATGGATGTTTCTAGAAAAATGCCATGTAAGACTGGAAAGGCCTTTTACATCACAGAAGAGGAGACCAACTCCAGGTAGGGGTCAAAAATAAAAATGGCTTCAAAAGTGGGTGAAGTGTCTGGACTTAATTCTGTATGTTTATTTTATAATATGTACCATATGAAGCTGGGGTATAGCTACCTAGTGGCAGGGAGCTCTCCTAGCATGCATAAGGCCCTGGGTTCCATCCCCAGCATTATAAAATAACACAAAATACGTGCCATGAATTCCTCGAGTTCTGTAGCAGACTTTTAAGTTCTTCAAAAGCTTTATTCAGATAGCATATAAATTTTACTTTAAACAGTTTTCAAAAATCAGTGACAGAAAATTGTACAAGCATAAATTCCAATCTTTTAGCTTCCCAAGGACCATCAATCTAGTAAGAAGTTATCAAATTATTGGGTATAGAATTGGACCTCTGTGTGCAATCACTGAGATTTTCAGTGAGAAAGTCATTAAACAGTAATCTTACAATGCTGAATTAATAATTTTTTGATATTCTAACTTAGGCTCAGGGGATGACTTACTAAGATGCTTACCTTATAAGCATAAGAACCTATATTGGGCTCCATAACCCAGGATTTTAAAAATATGGCATGGTGATGCTCACTTGTAATCCCAATGCTGGGAAGGCAGAGAAAGAGGATCTTCCAGGCTTACTAGCCAGACAGTCTATCATAGGTGGTGAACTCCAAGTCAATGAGAGAACCTGTCTTAATGAAGTAGCTAGTGCTCTTGAGAATAACACTCAAGGTTGTTTTCTGACCATTACATATATATGCACACATGTGCATGCATATCCCCACAAGTACCTGTATATACATGAACACACACACACCACCACCACCACCACCACAACTACCCCATATGCAAAAACATGAAAAGAAACAAAGTAGTCTATCCTAAGCATGTGTTTTCAATATCAGGAAACACTGCTATGATAAACTGGAACAATATTTCATATACATTTTAGATTTATGAGTGTCACATGTTCTATGAGATAAAATAATTGCTTTTTAGTCAGCTATATATTTCTGCTTGGAACAAGGAATGAGCCTTCTTGAAAGGTGGAACAATGTTCAGAGAAAATGACAACTCAAAGCCTGATAATTTTTCTAGTGCTGGCCTAAACAACAATATAAGATAAAAACGGTGTTCTTTTCTGTCTCCAAATCAGTTACAGGGGGGAAAGGGTACCACTGTCCTACTTATGTGCCCTTCAGAACTATCTTTCAGTGCAGCACTATAAACCAACTCCACCCTGTTTTATACTCATGCTTTGTAGAGGAATCTCTCTGCCTCTTGCTAAGTGTGTTTTATGTACAATGTTCATGAAAGTAACTACAGGAATGGCCTAATTCATGGCCACTGCAAACATCATACTTGGATAATTCAGCACCTCATGTATACCATGAAAAACCTACCGTGAAGGAGCTTCTTTAACTTTTGGATACTTAAAATTGTGAAAACATTGTCTGAGACAGCTACTAGAAAATTCATCAGCTAATTTAGTCAAGACAAAAATACCCATTGTTCTTACGGTATGTGGTATTTTCAGAAAGTTATTATTTTGGAGGATGTCTGATATGCATTTGATTAGACAAGGAAAGACAATATGAGTTAAATCACAAAATTACTCAGTTCTGGCTTCTTACCAATGAGGGCCCATCTCATATTTTAACAAATAGCATATATTGACTTTTTCCTAAAAGTAAAACGTCTTTTCAGTACAATGATATTATATACCTCTCAACCTTCATGCTTTGTACGTGACCATTCTAGCCAAAACTCATGAACTACTAACAGGCCATTTTGTTCCATGATAATCTCCCATATCTCTCACTGTGACTTCACAAAGGATGTGATGGGAAAAAAGAAGGAAAAAAGATTATTTCATAAATGTGTCCTCACAGTTCTACTTCCAATGGATAATAGTAGTAATTAAAAAGCCATCTTTCAAAGCATCATTGGGTAATGACAAATAATTGCTCTGTCTTGTTAAGGCATCATCTTTAAATCTTAAGTCTCTAAATTGCCTGTGATTAATGCAGAGATTTACAAAATTTCAATCAATTTGAATATTGTTGGCTGTGTTAAATTCAATATGCTAATATTACAAAGGAAATAAAAGCTAATCATTATAAATTTATATATTCAATCATTATATAAAGATTATAGTTTATCTGTAAGCAGTTAATCCAAACATAAAGTTATTTGAAAATATTTTCTTAACAGAATTCCTTTTAAAGAAACTCAAAATACTTGAGAAAAAATTTCTTGGGAAATGGTTAAAATTTTGAAATTTTTGTATAATTATACTTGGCCTGAAAAAATAAAAATTGTGAATAGTCAAAGCCATATTCTTACTGTTGAAGATGCAATTTAATGAAAAAATAATAGAATGATCTCTGTGGTTCTCCATTTGAGTCCAGAATATCAGTATGTACTCCCATTTTACATATTACAGATATAGTTTTGTATTAAAATATATTTTGTATAGCTGACCAGCAAATATTTTATTGTGTTTTTAGTTATAATGTAGGAGCACTTACTTTCTCATAGCAAATAAGTACAGCCACAGTCAAGAGCTCGAGTTCTTTCCTTTTTTAAGCTTTATTGTTGTTGTTGTTGCTGTCATATTGTTGTTGTTAGTGTGAATGTTTGTGTGTATATGTGTTTGTATGATGTGGTGTGAGAAAGGATGTACCAGAACGCAGAGGACAACTTCCTAGGGCTGGTTCTCTCCTACCACCTCATGTGGATTTTAGGGATTGAACTCAAGTCATCAGCCTTGTACAACATGAGCCTTTAATTGCTGAGCAATTTCACCAACCTTCAAGCTTTGTTTTCAATGCCATGTTCCAATTAGGAAAGTCAAGACTCTGGAAAAACAGTTACTTCTAGGATTAGGGATACAATGAAACCAGATGAGCCTGAAGCATCCTGACATGGGAGACAAAGAGCAAAAAAAGTTTCAACAAACTGGAAAAGAATCTACTATATCCACAGAACACAGGAGTCAAACTAAAAGTAGTGTCTGTAGAGAAACTTCAGTTTTCAAACAGAAGTTCACCAACTGTCAGCTAAAGTTTCACCACAAAGATGCTGATGTGGGCATTCTCCACAGGAAGTGAACTGCAAAGCTAAGAAATCATACAAATTTCTTTAGAGAGGGAGAGAGAGGCCTAATGGAAGAAAATAATTATACTGCCCCCAGATTAGAAGCAGAATTCCAGAAGAGGGAAAATGTCCTTAGGATTTTAAGCCAAGTCAAATAATGGTGGACAAAAGAAATAGTAAATGGCAAACATTAAAAATTAATGACATGTAGTGAAACAAGAATGTAGAACGTGATCCTGTGACAAGTCAGAACACATTCTGATAACATGCTTTGAAACATGTAAAGAGTTCATTTGCCAGAAACAAAGTTTGAATTTGTTCAAGGGATTTAGCTGGCAATTCCCACAAGAATGCAGATGAAATCAGACCAAAGAATAGGAAGCAAGAATTAGCATTATTTCTTTGAAGTTTCCAGATCAGGTAAAGAATTTAAGTGAAGAAAATATAAACTGGGCTGAAAAAAATCATCTGTGACGATTTGTGTTATGACTTAGTAATTTCTCTGTTCTGTAGAATCAAAGGACCAAATCACTACCACAGGGAGACTGATGTAGTCTTCGATATCACTCCTGTTAGCTGTTGTTGACACCTCCATGTCTCTGGGCTTAAAACTTTGTTTTGGTAAACAACGGCAGTTACACCTGAATTCCAGACTGCTTCTCCTTTCTCTGTGTACCTCTCCTTAAAATGTGTGTGTGTGTGTGTGGTATACACCCTGGAAACTTTTAAAGGTATACGTTCCAATAAACTTTTTTTTTTCTTTGATTGGTCTGTCTTTTGCTATGCATGTCCCTTTCAACTAATGAAGAAGGATGGAAAGGACATTCCTTTCTTTGTGGAGCTTTGGTTCTCACTCACTGTACCCACGAGTGTGTCTCTAGAACAAGTACTTTTATGCACATGGTTTATCTTATCTCATTCTAGTAAGTGGGAGACTGAGCCCCACTCCATCCTTGGGAGTCTTGGGGGTGGTAACTGCTTCCTCTTTTACTCTTCTTCTATGCTATCCCACTGAATTATTTGTCAATAATGTTTAAACACTGTGTCTAACTTCTAAAAAGAGTAGATTGCACTTCTCTTAGAGAAAAAGGCATGCTCTTTGGAGCGACCACAATGCTCAATAAAAAAGGAGGTCATGAAGAATTACCATATATTTGTGAATAGAAAAGAAAAAGGAAAAAAGAAAGCATAAAAGTCACTACATCCCTCCAAACTCCGTTGTGTTTGGTTACTTAAAATAAACCTACCCGAGAAATACTGACGAAGGAGCACGCTGGCTTAATGTATATTTTCACTGTTGCTAATTGTGTGGAATCTGAATCAAATTCATTGAGAAGCCCAAAGCTGGGGAAAGTTTGGTTCAGTTGCTCCCCACCAGGCTCCTACAGCAGTGCTTTTCTCCTTCGCAAACCAGAGTTTCAGAAGCCAGCGTTACACTGAAACGTTATCTTCCTTGATTTATTTTTTTCTTTTTCTTTTTCTTTTTTTGAAGATAGTAAAAGTGAAAACAGATGCACACATTTGAATGCAGGAAGCCTTTAAGGCCTTTCTCTCTTTTGTCGTCCCTGCCCCCCGCTCCTTTTTCCTGTGAAGCATCAAAATAAATGTCCCTGCTCCTTTGAACTAAATCGCCCACTGTGCATAACTGAAATCATAGGCCCGGAAATACATACCCCCTAACCAGCGCGCCCGGCCCTTATCAAGACCTTGTCATCTGAAACGACTGTGTTGGAACCCAGGCTGCTTTCACTTGAGCCTATCAATCAGTGGTAAAGAGAAAAGGTGCCTGGGGGAGGGAGGGGAATCTTCAGGTTTGTTTAGGCTTCACCTAGGTCTGATTTCGTCCATGTTTTAACGGATGGTGAGCTGAGCACCCGAGTATTGTATATCTTTGCAATGCTGACATTTTCTTTGCACCATTTAAAATTAAACCTTTTATTAGTCCAGGAAAAGCTGAGGCAGGAGACAATAGCTGTTCAGGGAGAGTAATTATGTTCTGCTTTGTTGTGTAGCATGTTTGAGCTTCTGAGAAGTTGCAGTTTACGGTACTTAACAGCCAGCCACTCTTACGTGTTAACAATACGTGGGAATATTTTTTCCTAACAGCATGCCTCACACCCTGAAATGATGGCTTTCTGGGTTTCTTGGTGACTTAAATCTTCTTTTTAAAAATACCTCTCATTTTCTGGGGGGTGTTTGGAATGGATCATGCTATCAACAATTGGAGTAGTGAGCAGCAGGCAGGGCAAGAGGAATCACTATGAAATGGATACAAAAAAGCCGTGGGTTGTACACCATTAAGTGTTCCCAGTGTGATTCTAATGAGCTGATGATGGCCTCAACAAATGACTGTTTCTCCTCCAGCCCAGTAAATTAGAGTTCCCCCAAATTAAATCAGTAGGACTCTAAACAAACTGGTCTTCATCAAGATCTATATTTGTGAGAATTAAAAAAAATAAAACATGCCCAATCATATTTAATCACATCTATTGGCTCAAGATTATTAGCTTGCTTTCTTCCCCCAAATATCTGGCTGATAGATATGGTATGTGTATGTTTGTATTTGTATGTCTATATGCATTTATATGTATATTTGTTTATATATGTCTGTTTGCATGTATATATTTGTATGTTTATGTATGTGTGTGTGCATCTGTGTGTATATGTATATGTAATTAGTGCTTTTGTGTTTGTATGTCTGTGTTTGTGTGTATATGTGTACTTATGTGTGTGTGTATATATAAATGTTTAGTGCATGTTGTGTGCACATTTACATGTATGCTTATATATGTGTGTACATGAGTGTATGCATGTATGTATGGATATATGTTTGTGTTTATATGTGTTTATGTCTTATATGTATATCTGTGTGATGTGTGCTTGTGTGTATTTGGGTTTGTGCTTGTGTGTATGTATGTATGTACGTGTGTATGCCTTGTATGTTTATGTATGTGTCCACTTGTGTTTTTATGCATGTGTGTTTGTGTGTATGTGTGTTTGTATGTACAAATATATATGTGTTTGTGTGTGTGCATGCATGTGTACGTTCGTGTGTACAAATATGTATGGGTTGTGTGTATGTATATGTATGTGTCTATTTGTAGCTGTGCTAGCACTAGACACCAGGTGCAATCTTATTTCATTTCCTGTTTGACCCATCTGCCATTCCAATCCCACTTTTGATCATTCCAAGACACTTGAAGCATGAATGTGGAGGATCAATTGTAGCTCAATAATCATTACTAGGTAGTAAGATTACCATTATCACATCTGTATGCGTATGTTTGTTATTCAATATATGTAGCTTTCATTTTGAATTTAAAGTGTCTTAAAAGCTGGGATTTAGTAAATTGCATATGATTAGCTAGTAATAATTTATGTGAGATGTTCTTTAAAAGCTTTAAGAAATGAAATGTGTCATCTGCTGTTTGAGAGAATGACCACACAGTGCAGATGAAATAAGTCATGTTGCAGAGAATGACTTTCAAGAATAAAGACATCAAACCCTACTCTGCTTTACACTGGGAGAGATAACATTTCCAGAAGATGGGATAATCACTGCTTTTATGACTTCACATACTATTATGTCAGGCAATTAATACTTGTGGCACTTGTTGCCTCAGAGTTAAAGAAACTTTACAGCCATAAAGCAGCTTTGACTCCCAGTCTTTCTCTGAGTAATTCTCATTGTTACAAAAACAATTTGGGCTATACAGAAAAAAATACGCAGAAAAAACATTGAAGTTGAGTTCAATCTTACATTCCATTTTCTGAAAGCAAACTGTGAAATCCCAGCCATTAATGTACTAATTGCTTTCTTGTAACTGGGGAGGGTGGTGTTAGGGCATTTAATTTATAGCAGGAAATAAGCTTGTTACCCACAAAAGCCAGCCATCTTCCTGTCCTGCTCTTCCCTCTTGGCTTTTAGAGGGCAGCTCAACAGCAGGACTGTATACTATTTAAATAAGTAATGCACGTTCTCATTTCTAAAGTGGAAGGCAACTCAGGGCTGGGCTAGAGCTTGGCATGAGCAGGGCATGTAAAACATCAGAGTTGATTATTAGGGACAGGAGGTTGGAAAAGCACAGAGCACATTGGAAACCTTGATAAGAAGTGAATCCCGTGATGCAGATTTATTGATACTGACAATGTTGTTTGCTTAAAATTTTTTCCTCCTATTTTTAAAATATGAATGTATCTTGGGCATGGAAAAATACTGAAGTCAATCAAGTAATGGGAAACAAAAGCTCCATAGAACTGAAAATCCCAGGTCCTGAAGAAACTTGAGCCCAAATGCACAGTTAGGGAGGCAGAGTGTTGTGATACTGGTAGGGAGGAGCACAGGTGAGAGGACTGCCTTCAAAATCCTCTCAGCCGAGATTACTGAAAATTAATACATAGGCTAATTTTTAAATGGTTGTAAATTCCAATTCTTAGTTTGTTTATTTCTTTAGAAGGAACACCTGTGGCACACAGCAAGGTTACCAGAAATCAGGCATAATTTGGGAACACCAGTTGAAGAGTGCACACTTATCCCTCCTCACCAAAGACAGACAATGGAGTAAAAGTGAGTGTTCCCCAAAACTAAGTATGAGTTGGGGGAGAATGGCTTGGCCACATAACTGTAATGGTTTCAAATGCACAAGTATTTTGATAGTTCTGTTAAAGAAATAGAGCCTTTACCAAGCTTTCCCAGATTTACCTGTGTTTGATTAAAAGAAAAAATACAAGCTACTGAATAGTAAAGTTTTAAGAACATTCTTATCCTGTAATTCAACATCGCTGTTATAGTCAGGCATTCTATTTACTAATACAGGAGCATAGCTAGAAATGACACTCAGCATGAAGATGTCAGAGGCCTCCGGTGTTTAATTCAGGGCCATGCTCACTCATCCATCCTAGAGCTGGTGTCCTAAAAGGACAGTCACTTTTGGGTGTAGTGATGCCATGTCACACCTCAAGTCTGAAAACACCTGCTTGGTACCCACAGTTCATAGCTCTTTAAAAATGGTTTTTTGTTCCAAAGACAAGATTTTGTTCATCTGTTTGGAATTGTTCTGTCACAGTAAGCAGCTGCAGAACAAGCAGACCTTCACCTACATCCATGCATGAGGAACAGTTCCAAGTTAACCCTATCCCACTAGCCAGTACACTCCAGAGAGGAAAGGCACTGGCATGATATAGATGTAGAGCTATAGTCTAATAGAATTGCAGTCCCTCAAGGGCTGAAGAAAGAATAAACAAATGATTCCACTAGTGGAAGAGGGTCTGCACAGCAACCTTCTTATCAACATGGAGGTAAAAATCCAGATATCAAAAATAGGACAGACGTGGAGTTAAGGCCAATAAGAGGTGATTTTTATAGGAGAAGAAGGGACTCCAATAACAGGGACAGCAACAGGTGGGAACCACAGCACCATTTGGGACTCCATGAAGAGTCACAGAATGTTTTGTGGTGCCTTTCTGAGAACTTGCTGTGGCAACAGAAGAAGCAGAGCCACCAGCCTTATTGGGAACATGTTTTGGTGGTCTTAAGTTCCTAAGCTGATAGACTCACTGGTCATTAATTGTCACCCTACCTTCATGTATACAGCCAAAAAAGGCCCACCTGGGGTCTCTAGAAGACCATGCAAGATAAGAGAAGACAGTTCCTTCCTTCAAGTCCCTGGAGACCAGATCATGTAGCCTTACTTTGTCCCTGCTCTTATTAGTGTGGGCAGGGTATTGCTGAGTACTCTGCTTCTGCCAGACCTGCTCTATAGACTTGTTCTTCAGAGGACCCCCATCTCCACCCCCAAACCCCTGCTGACATGCAAATGCCTGCTAGATACTGTCTCTGAGAGTTCTCTGACCTTCTTATTTCCTGTTTGGGTTGTCACTCCTGTCTGGTGACCTATTTTCTGGTTCAAAGTGTGCTATTCCTATGTGGATAAAGTCTAGCTCATTTTTTCACTCCTTACTGTCTACACACTTTGTTCTTAGATAGGGCAATGGAACCCATTAGGAGACAGAAAATCAACTGTCCTGGTTCCTTTTGCATCTTTCACAAAAGGTCATGGCTTACACACTTTAACTAAAGAAAGGCTAACACCGGAAAACATAAGAGATTTATTCGTAGATTTGTGTAAGAATAAATTTTAGTTTGGATTGCACTTGCATTTTATCTGAGTCTCCAGACTGAAGTTCCAAAGTTCAAGAGTGAATCTTTTTTTTTTTTTTTTTTATGCTTTATTCCCAGGCATAATGAAATGGAACTGGGCAACATCAGAGGGATCTCATAATATCTGAGTTCCATGAGATCACAGCAAATGCGTCTGATGTTGTTTCTTTCTGTCCTCTCTTACAGCATTTCTTGATTCTGGGTGTGAACTACCTACATTTTTTGAAGATGGGGTGTTATAATCTATAGTCAAAGAAGGTAGAGGAGAGGCTTACTTCATTACTCACCCTTTAGGGAAAGATGGAGGGATGTCAGCTTTTGTTTTAGAAAGGTTTGATGGCTTTGGTGGAAAGGATTCCCTTTTCCATGAGGAGAAAGAATTCTAGTTCAACTTTGTTCGAGGGCAAAGAATCAAGGACAAGAGAGCAAAAGATGATGAACTTTTGCTTTTAAGATCCTTTCCATGTTGGGGTCTCTGCTATAGTTTGGATCTCAAATATTCTCAAAGGTCTATGTGTTAGGGACTTGGTCCCCAGATTGTTGCAATGTGTAAGTGGCATCAAGAGGTAGGCTTGCTTACAGGCCTTCTGGCTTTTTCCTTATCTTTTCTACTCCTTGGCCATGAGATGACAAGTTTCTCTGTCTAATGCAATGCCCCATGGGCAATGCAGCTCATTGGCCTTAGACCCACCTCTGAGATAAATAAAGGGCTTTACCTATAATAAGCTGGTTATCGGAAGCATTTTCTTATAGCGTTAGGAAGCTGACACAGTATCAGTTTTTCAGCCCCAACACAGAGCGTTTCCTACTTGTTCCCCTACTAACTGTGCAATTTCAGTCAGAACCACTCAGTGGTATTGTCTGTGTTCGATGCACAAGTATAGGTAACTGGAGACTGGTACAAGCTATGAGCTACAATAGGAGGCAAAATGCCACTTTTTAAAAATGTCAGATAATCAAAAAATTTCAGGAAGGAAAAAATTAGAGTAGTGAGAGAATATTAAAGTAGACATATCTTTTAAGATAAATAAAACTTAATATAATTACAAGAACATACCTGCTGCAACAAAAGAGATATCTTAACAAGAAGCAATGTGAGATTTTGAAAACTATGTTTGTTAAATGGTTTTATTCCAAAGAATACTACAATGCCCTGTATTTTAAACTTATAGGAAATTAATTGAAGTAAAGACGTAAAGACGTAGTTAGGTAGGGATTGAGACTAATAAACACTAGGAAAGAAGAATCAAACTGGAGGGCATTTGAACCTGGAAGCGTGGTGGAGGTTACCCTTTGAATTCAGCTTCATCTTGACCAAACACCAGTCTCCCTTTCCAAGCCAGCTTTTGTGGATTTTTTCCCACTGTTCCAGAAGTCTAAGAAACACTCATCGCTTTGTTTTCGTGGGATAAAAATGTTTAATTTGCCTCAAATCTCATAGGTCAAATAGAAAGCATTCACAGACACCCTGGAGACTTCAGTTTAGTGAATCCAGAGACAGAGTACTTCTTGAGAGAACTGGATTTTACAATGATGCAAGATGACAAGGACTATCTTTTTAAATACCAAGACAGGCTGTCATGTCTACCTCACCCTCCAGCCTCCTACATTTATAACTATGTTGAGGTCAAAAGTCTCAAGGAGCTCTTGAGAAAATTACTGTGTTCTCTGATCTGTGAAACCTAGGAAAATACCCCACTCATATGGAGAGTTAAATAATTCAATGAGATAATGGTGCACAAATATCCTATTGCCATGCAAAATCAGGGTAATGGCCAATAAATGTAATTTGCTTGCCTGCCAGCCACCTCAAGTAGAGTCCTTATTTTTTAAAAAAGAAATGGAAAGTGAAAAAAAAAATTCTTACTTTTGATTCAGAACAAGGCTTTGGCACATCTTCAGAAACTGCATTTGGAAAGTGATTTTTTAAAAAACTTACTGGGTTAAAAGATAAGAAAGATAAGAAAAGCTTAGTACCACTGGGGGCAATTTAATACTCAATTTTAAAGACGACATGAGATTGAAATTTTGAAGTAAAGAAAGTGGTGATACATAATTTAATCTAGTTCTCAAATACTTACCTTTTAATTTGGACTGTTTAAATGCCACTCTGGAGAAGACACAAACGTTAAACCATGTCACAAATCACAGAATGAAGCACTTTGTTTTTCAGGCAAGTTTATTAAACCCAGGTCATTGAATGATGAACAAGGAGAGTAATCATGGAAACAGCATTATTTCATGGGTAAGAAGGATGGCAGTTTTTTCCTTCATCTTTGCAACTAGAGTGGAAATTTATATTTTCTAGAAATAGCGACACTCATTGCTTAGATGTGTCTTTAGTTTGTGGTTTTGATACAAACTTTAAATCAGCCCTAATGTGTAGTTCAGTATTTGAAAGCAAAATTTTGGAAATATCATATGAAGAGACTAAGATAATTGCTTACTTAGTAAATTCTGGGAAAGCTAAGTAGACAAATATATTGTCATAGTCCATGTTCTATTCATATAACTGAGCACCCCAGGCTGTGTAATTTTAAGAGAGAAAACATTTACTTGACTTCATTTCTGATGGATAGGTAGTCTAAAGCCAAGGGCTGCATCAAGTCATGCCTCTCTGTAGGGGTTCTCTGTGGCCTTGAGAAAAGCTTCATATCTTAGCTGTGATGTGTGTGTGTGGGAGGGAGGAGGTGCATAGATCCAAACCTCTCCTGAGAATACCAACACAAGTAAGCACCCTACACTTAGCCACACTTACAACTGATTTAATAGATTTTGGTGATGATGATTCTCAATAGGGTTTCATTTACAAACTGTTGGCTTCTGACAAAGTTTGTTTGTTTTGCTAATTAGAAAATGAGGACAACATGGAAAAAATGTACAGAGAATCTCACAAATGTCTTTAGTTTCTTAAGAGCTGGTCCTTATTTTCAGAATATATCCTTCCTGTTTGAGATGTGTTATAATAGTTGGAATTTTACTTTGATTTTATAAGAAATGTATTGTGAGGTTTCTCTTCTGCTAACCAAATCATTTTCTAATATGATGAATTTAAAATCAACAGATGTGAACAATTTTTCAATAATTACAGTAGACTTTTTCTGTTATAATGGACAACATGGTTTTACACTGAGACACACATGTACACACAAATGGATTTAGAAATAATTTGCAAATGATAGGCTATTAAAGAATAAACATTTAGGTGGGTATGTGGCTGCCATCTTGTGTGTGGCTACAGCGAGCCTTCTAGTGTGTGTGTAGCTAGTAGTTTTAGAAGGGAAGGCCTGAGGGTAACACGAATTTTGGGAGTCATGGGAGACTTCCCTGGAACAGGGATCTTCTCAGCTATAGTTTCCTCCCTTGTTTTCGGAGGCAGACACTGGGGTAGTGGTTCTGGTGCTGGTGATGGGCCGGGCGTTTGTTTTTCTGGTCATTAGATGCTTGGTGCAGGCTTCCATATCTTAACCTTGATCCTTTGGCTTCTGAGAGTTCACACAGCAGTGTCTGTGGCACAAAGACTCCCACCATCAAACTCTCCCATGATTAGAGAAGGTTAGAGCAGAATTCAGAACAGAAACTGTGGTCATAGAAGGGAGAAGGAGATAATCTCAACAACTGTTTTCTGGATCAGTATAGAACCCTTTGTTTTGTTTTGTCAATTGCTAGGGTCAGGCTGACCTGATCTTTCTGCCCCCACTGCCTAAATTCTGGGTTTATAGGAGTACTGTGCCATGGAACCCTGTCCTTGTTTCAAGATCGTTGAAATTTTACTATAAATTTATTCTTACATACTTTTAACATTGTAAATTTTATCATAAAATCCATGCAAAAAATTAAAAAACTTTACACACCAAAAGTGAATAAACATTTGGTAGCCGCCAATAGCACTGTTTATAACTATAAATATCAGTAAATAATAAGATATGTGATTATATTGAAAACTATTTGCTTGAAATTTTCTCAGTTTCTCATAGACAGGCTAATAATAGTAATGCATATTATTAATAATGTTAGTATTCTAAAACAAGATTTTTTAAAAATTTTTTGTTACTTGAAAATTTCAGACATATTACAATGTATTTCTACCATGTCTCTCCCACACACTAGTCCCTTTATCTGTCCTTAAAACTCATCACATCTCCATCTCAGTATCATGTTTTATTACAATTTTTGTTTATTTATTCATTTATGTTTTTAATATACTGACTCCAATATGTACAACTAATATGCACATTGGTATTTGGTCATCCATAAGGCTGAGGAATCTACCAGTGGCTAGACCCCCTAGAAAAAAACAAAATATCTCACACACATTTCTGTGCCTATCAGCAACCATCAACATCCAGTAACTTCTCAGGTAATGGGAGGGACTTGGGAAATCCTCTCCTCTTCAAGCTGATTTGTTTTTACAGAAAAGACGTTTTAGTATCATTAGAAGATCTAAGACTACCTGTCTTACACCGTGCATCTTAAACACAAAAATAAATTCTTTCAAGATCTCTGTTTCTGAAATAGGTACTTGAAGTACAAATGTGACCAAAAGTAACAAGTGTTTCCAATATTTAGTAAGCTGCCTTTACTGCTGAAGCTCACCCATCAGTCACCCTTCATATGCTTCTGTCCATCCACATGTACTAATTTAAGTTTTCACGTAGAATATTTTGATTATATTCTTCCCTTTACCTTGAATTCTACCAGGTCTTTCCTACCTCCTTACCAACACAAAGTCATGCTTTTCTTTTTTTATTCTCTTTTTTTTTTTTTTTTTAAAAAAAAAAGCCTCCACAAAGCCAAGATGATAAAAGTCATAAAAAATTTTTGTTATTCCATATGAATTTGAGAATTGCTCTTTCTAAGTCTATGAAGAATTGAGTTGGAATTTTGATGGGAATTGCATTGAATCTGTAGATAGCTTTCAGCAGGATGGCCATTTTAACTATATTAATCCTGCCAATCCATGACAATGGGAGATCTTTCCATCTTCTGAGGTCTTCTTTGACTTCTTTCTTCAGAGACTTGAGGTCCTTGTTATACAGATCTTTCACTTGTTTGGTTAGAGTCACACCAAGATATTTTATATTGTTTGTGACCATTGTGAAAGGTGTCATTTCCTTAATTTCTTTCTCAGCCTGTTTATCCTTCGAGTATAGGAAGGCTACTGATTTGCTTGAGTTAATTTTGTATCCGGCCACTTTGCTGAAGGTGTTTATCAGCTGTAGCAGATTTCTGGTGGAGTTATTTAGGTCACTTAAAAACTGCATGGTATTGGTACAGTGACAGGCAGGTAGATCAATGGAATAAAATTGAAGACCCAGAAGTAAACCCACACACTTATGGTCATTTGATCTTTGACAAAGGAGCTAAAACCATCCAGTGGAAAAAAGACAGCATCTTCAACAAACGGTGCTGGTTCAACTGGTGGTCTACATGTAGAAGATTGAGAATTGATTCATTCCTATCTCCCTGTACAAAGGTCAAGTCCAAGTGGATCAAGGACCTCCACATAAAACCAGATACACTGAATCTAATAGAAGAGAAAGAGGGGAAAAGTCTCAGACACATGGGCACAGGGGAAAAGTTCCTGAACAGAACAACAATGGGTTGTGCTCTATGATCAAGAATCGACAAATGAGACCTCATAAAATTACAAAGCTTCTGTAAGGCAAAGGACTCTGTCAATAGGACAAAATGACAACCTGCAGATTGGAAAAAGATCTTTACCAGTCCTATGTGTGATAGAGGGCTAATATCCAAGGTAGACAAAGAACTCAAGAAGCTAGACTCCAGAGATACAAATAACCCTATCAAAAAAATGGTGAACAGAGCTAAACAGAAAATTCTCAACTGAGAAAACTTGAATGGCCGAGAAGTACATTAAAACTGTTCAACATCCTTTGTCATCAGGGAAATGAAAATCAAAACAACCGTGAGATTCCACCTCACACCAGTCAGAATGGCTAAGAACAAAAACTCAGGTGACAGCAGATGTTGGTGAGGATATGGAAAAAGAGGAACACTCCTCCATTGCTGGTAGGAATGCAAACTAATAAAGCCTCTCTGGAAATCAGTTTGGTGGACCCTCAGAAAAATGAATGTAATACTACCTGAGGACCCAGCTATTCCACTCCTGGGCATATACCCAGAAGAAGCTCCAACATGTAATAAAGACACTGTTCCACTGTGTTCATAGCAGCCATATTTATAATAGCCAGAAACTGGAAACAACCTAGATGTCCCTCCCCAGAGGAATGGATACAGAAAATATGGTACATTTATACAACGGAATACTACTGAGCTATTAAAAACAATGACTTCATGAAATTCGCAGGCAAATGGATGGAACTTGAAAATATCATCCTGAGCAAGGTAACACAGTCACAAAAGAATGACCATGGTATGTACTCACTGATAAGTGGTTATTAGCCCAAAAGTTCAAAATACCCAAGAGTCACTTCACAGCAACTGGAGGGCTGAGTGTGAGGTCCCAGATGGAGGACTTGGAGGAGGGACTGAAGGAGCTGAGGGAGATGGCAGCACTATGGAGGGAGCAATAGTGTACTCTGGCCTGACCCCTCGATGCTCCTGGAGACTAGATCACCAACCAAAGAATACACATGGAGGGACCCATGGTGCTGGCCACATATGTGGCAGAGGAAGGCCTTGTTAGCCATAAGGGGGAGGAGAGGCCCTTGGGCCTGAGGGTGTTAGATGCCCCAATATAGGAGAAGACCAAGGAGGGAAGACAAGAGTGGGTGGTTGGATGGGTGGGGGAATACTCCCATAGTGGCAGGGGAGGGGGAGGGAATAGGGAGGTTCAAAAGGGGAGATCTGGAAAGGGGGAAACATTTGAAATGTAAATAAAGTATGCAAAAAATGGATTTCTAAATTCTTCCTTGGCAGCTTTTATCCTTTATAAGCTAGAAGAACATTACTTAGTTCTGAAAATATGAGAATTATTTTGTGGTGTAGCATGTGATCAGTTTGGTCTTTTCCCCATTTGGGGTTCTCCACAGATGAGTGGGTGAGAACATCCTCTCTCCCTTCAGCCCCATCAATTATAACTTTATTTAATGTGAGACTATGTTATTATGCATATGAATTTAGAAGTACTGCTCTGATGGTCTAAAGTTCAATCTTTATAAAATGCTGCTACGGCTTTCTAGCCTTCTGTGCCTAGTGTAGCTATCCTGGCTGGTAAGGAGTATGGGTTAACCTGGTATAACTTTTTAAGTTGTGTCTATGGTAGGCAGTATATTTGTAGTTTCTGAGCATTGTCAGAGTATTTATCTTTTAATTAGAACATTGTTATATTTTTGTTTAGTGTAATGACATTGTTATGTTGGACTCCACATCTAAAATGATTTAAAAATTTCCCTATCCCTTCTTTTTCCTGTCATTTTTTAGAACAGTCAAGAATCTTCTACACCATTTTCAACTCTTAGTAATATTGGTAATGTTTTAAAAAAGGAAAGAACTTCAATGGTATGTTGGTCACTTTTTTGTCAACTTGAGACAAACTAGAGACATCAGTGAAAAGAAAATCTCTATTGAAGAATTGCCTCTACAGGACTGGCCTATGTAGAGACCACTGTGGGCAGTGCCACTCCTACACAGTAAGAATTGAGCTGTATAAGAAAAATACCAGATAAAGCCAGAGGAAGCAACCAGGTAGAAGTCCTCTTTTACCTCTGCTTCTGTTCATGCTTTTAGGTTCCTGCCTGCTTGAATTTATGTCTTCACAGTGATAAAAGCCTACAGGGAAGTATAAGATGAAACATACCCTTTTCTTTTCATGATTATTTTGTTAATGGTATATATCATAACAACAGAAAGTACATGGGGTAAGTGAATACCCTGAAGATCAAAGCATTCATTCTTGACTTCTGTAGGATTACCACCAATTGGTACTTTGATGGCACCCCAGAAAATGGAAGCTCTGAATATTTTTATTCCATTTATCTTTTCACATGTTATTGTTATTTCATGTTCTTTATCTTTCTGCCTTAGTTTGGCTTCCCCCCCAACCCCCAAGCATATTCTGAGACAACAATTTGAGGTCAGCCTTTATTTGGAAAGTGATGCAAGAGAGAAAGTGAAAATATTAAAGAAGTAGCAAAGTCAAAGGGAATGTCTTATTGATCAGGTCATGAGTTAGGTACATTACTAGATTGATAGTGGCTCAGAAGACATGTTCTTATTCTTACACCAGCACACTTTAAGGAGACCTTATTTAGAAAAACAAGTTTTGTTGTTGGGACCAGTTTAAGGCTCTTGAGATGAGGGTTGTTCTGGGTTAATCTAGATCCTCAATCTGCTATCGAATCAAGTAGAGACAGAAGAAAAGATGGACATCATGGAGGGAAAGACCTCCCAAAGTGGGATCCAGAGCTTTGAAGCCTCCACAGTCTCAGGACCACCTGACCCCCAAAGCTAAAAGAGACAAGGTGGGTTTTCTCTTTAGGAACATTTTCTGGGAATGTGGCTGTGTTGCCTCTCAGATTTCAAGCTTATATTTTCAGAATAATATCAGTTGTCCTGAGTCTAGCAATTGACAGTAAATTGTTATAGCAAACCTAGAAAATTAAGCTAGAGCAACTATGGAAATTGTGTGTGAACTTCCATGTGGTGCATGGTAAGGATTGCCTGGCATTAAGGACCCCTCATAGCTTCTAAGTAGACTGTACGGTAGCTGCGCTTCATGGATGCCAGAGAAAGAAAAGGCCAGGACCCTGAAGGAGGGAGATAAGATAGCAGAGGAGGGGAGCTGTGGTCCTGCACAGAGAGGCAGTGGCAAAGCCTGGGAAACATATCTAGTGTGAGTACCATTGTGCACATAGTATTCACTCAACTATGCTGTATACCTCTTCAATTTGCATTCTTTCTTATAGTTCCATGGTTCTATCTGAAATAATTTGCTTTCCATGAAAAGAAGAGTTAATCATATATTCTAATTAGGTCAACTGGTAAATTCTTAGTTTGCATAAAAATGTGTTTGTTTCATTTTTATTTGAGAATATTTTTTATCTATATTGGCAACTAGGTTGGCTATTATTTCTTTCACTATTACCCAGATAGTCTCATTCTATTGTCCTCTGGCTTGAATTCATTGTGTGAAATGAGAGTGTCCTCTCTCTCTCTTTCTTTCTCTCTCTCTCTCTCTTTTGATTTTTTTATTATTTTTATTTTTGTAACTTTCAGGGGATTTTCTTTTACCCTTGATGCTTTTATGATTGATGCCTTGTGTTAGTGTTCTTTGGCATTTTATAAATGGTCAGATATATTATTTTTAAGCTCATAGATTTCTCAAATCCATAACTTTCTTCAGTCTTGGGAAGTTTCACCATTTCTTATCAGTCTTGACTCATGCTTAACTTCATTTCTAATTTTAATTAGTTGACTTTTCACTGTGAAAATGTGATCCTGATATTAACCACAGCTGCCTAATAACATTCATATAACAAGATGCAATATTTGACCAGCCAGTTATGATCAAAGTGATGCCCAGTTCTGTCCCTATTCTTCTCAGTGTCTGAGCTATGTGTGAGTATGTTTCTCTGTTCATCATCAACATCATCCCCCCAACCCAATCCCTGGACCCATAAATCTAGACATTGGATACTGATGCTTCAAAGATAGGTATTCTTCTTTTGGTACATACTAAATTAAATTCCAGATTTTGGCATGGTATTGCATAGCGATAATCCCTGCATTTGAGGGCCAGAAGGATGGGCCCAACTTGAGATCAATCTCATAAAAACAAATCAATCCATGACAGTGTAAATGATATGTTTGCAGACAGGAACCTAGCACAGCTGTCTCCTGAGAGGCTTCATCCAGCAACTAATGGAAACAGATACAGAGACCCACAGCCAAACAAGAGACTGAGCTCAGGGAGTCTTATAGAAAAGTGAGAGAAAGCATGGACAGAGCCAGAGGTTTTAAGGGCACTACAAGAAGATCTACAGAGTAAACTAACCTGGACCCCTGGGAGTTCATAGAGATTGAACTACCAACCAATAATCATAGAGCCCCTACAATGATATAGGAGATGTGCTGTTTAGTCTTCATGTAGGTCCTCTAAAAATAGAAGTGTGGACTGTCTCCAATATTGTAATCCACTTTAAGATCCTTTTCCCATTGATAGGCTACCTTGTCTTTGCTCACTGGGAGAGGATGTACCTAGTCCTGCTTTGACTTGATGTAGCAGGACAGGGTGGTAGCCATGGAGGACTTCCCTTCTCTGAGGAAAAAGGGATATGGGTGGGGTAAAGGGGCTGTGAGGGTGGGACTGGGAGAAAAAGGTAGCTGTGATCAGGATGTGAAGTAAAAAAATAAATTAATGAGAAAATAAAAAGGAAGTTTAAGGTGATATAGCAAAACTATGTCAAGAAACAAACAGAACAACAACAAAACAGAGGACAGAAAAATAAATGCTCATCCCTTTGATTCAGAAAAGCTTTCTGGTGCTTGTGGCAACTTCTGTGACCTCTGCTAACTTCTCAGGGGATGAAAGCCTTTGAAAGGATCATCAAGAGTCTTGGAGCTCACATTTTTGATGGACCCTAATTATCTACCCTCTCTTTACTACATGCTGCTGGTACTTCATCCCTACAGCTGGGGGTTCCCTCAGATTCTCACGTAATATAGTTGGGGTGCTTGAAATTATCTATAAGAGAAAGAATCAAAGAACTTGTGTAGTCCTCAAAGCTGCTTTGCCTTCTAGGGAATCTGAACCCCATAAACTTTGTGCATAAGATTGCTCAAGTCACAGATGAGCAATTGGCTTGTGTGTACTTTTCTTATTTGTCTTTATTTGATCTAAGTTTTACTACCAAAAGCAAGATCTTTGTTCTAAGTTAGAAATCCCAATTGTTTGTGTATTTGCAGTGACTGAGATCAGCAAGAATTGTGAGAACATTTATCTTTGACTGTCTCTGCAATTTTGTTTCCTCATAACCATTAATTCTAAGACCATAAATGGCATACACTTTATGAAGGTGGGTAAGTACAAAGGTCTAGATACTTCAAGGGACTATTATTGAATTATCTAAGCTTTTCTGTTTTAAACATCTACAACATTACACAAAAGCGCCTTGGGTAATTATTTTTTTATATTGAGTATTATTTAATTCAAATGTGGTAAATTTTTAAACAAATATTAATTTCTTGTCACTATGTAGCCATATCTATTATAAGTGCTAATGTTAGGTGGATATAGAAGATGCCAATAAGAATATACAGATATATGATAGAGAGATGATAGATGACCAGGAGATAAAGATATATAGATGGTACATGATAGATAGATAGATACTAGATGGATGACACATGATAGATAATACATGATAGATAGTGATAGATAGATAGATTGACAGACAGATGATAGGTAGATAAATTTCATCTTCTTCCTATTAAATCCATATTCAGGTTGATTTTTAAAAAGTAATAAGTATGAGAAATCAGAGGAGAAATAAATGTGAATTGTATTATGATGATTATACGTTTTAAGGATAATGTAATGACATAATAAAGATTCACAGGATAAGAGAAACTGTCTAAATGAGGTGTTACAGCTGTTATTGTGATAGAGTTATTTGCCACCAAAATTTCTATTAAGATTAGTTAGTCTCATATGTTTTATGATTTCCTCAGGGGAAAGTGCTCATTTATTCAACATGTTTATTCCCCCAATGTATCATAATCACCATTACAAGTCCCACTACATACACTATATGCAGATGTCCATGCAGAAAACATTCCAGCCAATGAATAAGCTCTGAAAACAAATTCTCTTTTTATGAGGGAACCATTCTTAAGCAAATAAGAGATTAGAGACACTTGCTATTACAAATATTTGTATTTTTATATAAAGTTTAAACAGAATGAGCTGTCTTCCCAATAATTTCCAAGAAGAAACTAGGCCATGTTTTGTTGTGATGTTCTAGTTCTGCTGTTTTAGCCAAAGGTATTAAAGGATTCAATTATCCTAAGTCATTTTTAAGATTACATGCTTTCCAGTTGCACATTTATTTATGATCTTACTCTGAAGCCAGCCAGCAAGAATAATACATCACAGAAATGCTTTCTTTATAAACAACAGTCAGATCATGCTGTCTGAACACTAGCTGCTTTATGAAAAAAACATGGTTTGGTGATAAAGCCATTATTTTATATGTGAAATATTAGTTCATTCTGAAACATAATTAGGCAAGAAAGTATTGTGAATATCATTTTACATGTTGCATTCATACAACGTTATGCTACATTCTATAGCACAAAAGCAAGATGAAATCTATAAAGGTTTATAATAAATACATACAAAGCACATAAAACAGCATCATGCTTTAAGAACCCAATAAAATATATTAAATACCACTTCAAGTCTTGATGGAAATAATAACCAGTTTAAAAATATAATTGAAGGCAGTAGATATGACAATAGGAACAAAATAGTGGTAATGAAGAAGAGAACCTTAAAAAGAGGTGGAGTCATGTGTGAGGACACTCTAAACTTCTGAAAGAACAAAGGAATACTAAAACAGTTAAAGTTCTGGCATATTATTTTATAGTTCTGCTTGGAAGGAAGCAACGACCTCCTACAGGTTAAGCCTGCACTCCACAATGAACCACATGCCCAGCTCAGTTCTACTACATGTTTGTACATCAAAACCCAATACATATTTTATTATCAAAATAATCACAATAATTTTAGGATAGTGTAGAATCATTGCAACCTTTGTTAAAATGTTTCCCATTATAAAGCTAAGAATATAGCAAGAGGATAGTATATGCTTCTAATTAAAGGAAATAAGACAGGAAACACATAGTGCTTCTAATTCTAAATCCGTGAGGCTGTCTTCCCTCTTTATAAAACATTTAAATTTAAATGAGAAAAAGTAATTTAATCAATAAATTAAACAATGACAAATAGGTAAATCATTTGTAAAAATTAACTTTAAATTCCTATCTGACATATAATAAATTTCAGATGAGCCAAAGAATTAATGTTGATAAAAAGAACAATAAAATGTTAGAAAACACAAAATGAAACACAAATCATTCAGTATTGGTTTATAAATTTGGAAAGATGAAGGCCAGCTAAGGATGGTACAAAATTCCAGAAGACTTATGATAATGTATTAATAAATTCAAGTTTGCTAAATCACAGTATTTCTTATTGAAGAAAAGACATAAATCCCAAAAGACATGAAAAACTAGAAATACTTTTAACTCATATCACAAAGTGCTAATTTTCTTAATGTGTGAACATTTCCAGCCACCACTAAAGAGAGTTACAAAACATATGAAGTCTATGGAAAGGCAGTTCATAGAAGATTAAATACAAGGAATTATCTCTTCTCTTTAAAGATAAACATTGTATATAATAAAGGAAATGCAAAATTAAGAGTTATATTGATAGTTTTCTGTTACATATCCTAGCAAATAGAAAATTGTTTGCTAACACAGAACTTCAAACTCACTACAGAAAGTGAACATTGGTATAAGTTAATGGAAAACAACTTGATGTTACTTATAAACTTTTAATTTGAACTCTGCTATTTCTTATTCCTATCTATACTTTACTATTGATAATATAGGCTACATAAATAAACATCAATCTATAACATAGCTATGCTTAATTTTCTTCACGTTTTCTATTTCCTATTATAAGAACTTGGAAACAATTTTGTTTACATCATCGAGGAATTGATAATAGTACCAAGATGTAATGGCACAGAACTTTAATGCAAAGGCAGGGGTAGGTAAATCTTTGATTTAGAAAGAAGTGTGCTTTACATAGAGAGGTTCATGCCAGATGTGATTTCACAGTGAGACCCTGCTTTAAAAAAGAAAGAAAAAGACACAAAAAAAGGAAAAATAGTGAGTCAAATTTATATAATAACAATAAAGCAATACTTAATATACATTAAGAAATTAAAGATCTTTATGATATTTTCATGGGATATATATGATGGGAAATTTATTTCCAGTAAATTTTCCATAATGGAAATTTGTATCATGATGGAAATTTGTATGTCGAAGCCCCTAGCACAAGTTCTTTCAGAATCTAATTATATTCAGAGAAAGGATCTCTCAAGGGGTAATTAAGAGAAAAGGAAGTCATATGATTAGACATGAGTCCAGTGGGATTGCTGTCCTTACATGAAGAGGTAATATGAAAATAGAACAAATATTCTGAATAGCACCACTGTGATGAGCACTTATTGAGACCTTTATCTGAAAGCAAAGGAGAACCACTTCAGAAGATACCAAACATGCTCACTCAAACTTGGATTTCCAACCACCAGAACTCAGGGACACAAGTAACTGGGTTTTTGTTTTTTGGTTTTTGTTTTTTTGTTTTTTTAATAACGCCTGATATATATGTGGGGTAGGAGTTCTTATGGTGACTCTATCAGACTAACATATGATCTTTGTGTAAATACTAAATTTATGTGAGTGAATATGTGTGTTTCATTGAAAGTTTTTAAAAACTACCTTGCAGGGTAGTTAAGCAGGTTGGATGTGGTGGTATTTCTGGTTACAGAGAATACTGTGTTGTTAATGAGAAGATGAGGGCGAGATGTCTGGAATGAGAAACATCCTTGAAACTGGAAGTGCTTCAGAAGCATCCTAGGTCTGTCTTTTAACATGTAACCTGGATACGATACCAACTGTGCCACCAGCAATGTGAAAACCAAATGATGTCTTAGTCACTACAAATGAGCACATAGTGACTATTACATTGAGGTTCTCTTTGCACAACAGTGATAAGAATTGGAAATATGAGAACATCTTTACCTAAGCAAATGAGTAATACTAGGCCTTAAAGATTAGGTTCAAAAGATGCTGACACTACAAACATATTAGCTCTGTCCTAAGCAAGGAAATAAAACTAAAGTGTAATTCTATTGATTATGAGCAGATGGTATAAAGTTAACAAACACAGAAAGAGAAGTAACAAGAATCTTCTATTTTATTTCTGTCTTCCCTGTCAAAGAGAATGATCTTCAGGCTGAAAAGAGTGGAAAATACATTGTATATGGGGAATTGAAACTGAAAGATAAGTGAAGAGATTGCAAGAGGGCACCCAGCTACTGAAAATGAATCCAATTTTCATTGAGTTCTTAGGTGAATTCTAAGTTACTGGAAGAACTGGTACCTGCAAGCCCTTGGCTACCATCAGTAATCATCAGGGAATGTTAGGGAAGAACACTGTCTTGGCTCAAAAACTGTATGAAGCTCCCCTCTATAAAACATAAATGAGTGTTCCTTTTCCTTCTATTCTTTTGTTTCTTAGGTTGGTTATGTGATTCAAGAATTTTCAGGCAGTACTCTGTACAAAATAATGGACTGATTGAGAGGGGACAATCTTTAAAAAGTAAATTAACACTAATGAACCACATGGTGGCCATGAGGAATAGATGACAGACCAGCAGTCAGGTTGGTGCATTGTTTTTCTCTGCTCTACCAGATTGTTCTGCCCTCATCTCTCTTCCTTTTATTTATTCATTTTTATATCAATATATTTACTTCTGTAAATACTTATCTTTACCTCAGTTTTGTATGAAATTGCATAGGTTATAGACCTACACAGAAAATGGACGAATCAGCTAATATTGCTGAGCATTGTGCTAGTATTTTCTTATGGATGAGAGAATGAACAAGGGGAGCCCTGTCTTTAGTCATGCAATAGCTGCATCTCAGCGAAGGCAACACATAAATGTATTTGAAGCAATTGCTAGTGCTGTACCTTTTCTATTGGAGGAGTCTTGTATCAGTGATCTTGTGGAAGGGTGCCTATGAGGTTTCTTGAGCTGTTTATGTATACAGGAACATGACTGATCTCTGGAACATTCTGTATTGTGAACTGATAAGAAGATTCTTGACAGAGTGTGCTATGCCAGAAAGCATAGAGAATTCAAGGGTTATACAGTGGAAGACTGAACCTAATCTACATTATCAGGCACATGATTTGATCTAGTAAAAGTGACATCATCCCACTTAAGCTGTAAAGATAAGGAAAGGAATGGGTGGAAAAAAATAAATAATAAAATTTGAAGATAGGACAATCAAGTGACTGCCAGGCTCTAGAGGCAAGATTCAGATTCTAGAAATATACCTGACTAGAGCACAGATTGACAATGAAGGGGTATGTCATGATGTGACTTCAAGGGATAGTAACATTATGAGCCTTCCGGGAATGGTATAAATGGCATGCAATTACCAAGAAACAGTCTGTATGTTATTCGTTGAATAATGGAAGCAAATATAGATTCTTAGTGTTAGGGTGTAACATAGTTATTTTTTTTTTTTTATTTTTAGCAAGGCTTTTTAGGCTGGAGAATGAACTGGAGGAGCTCCATCTAAAGACAGGAAGCCTGATGGGAAAGCTATCTCCATGGTAAGAATATTGGTGCTTTTCTGAGTAGGAATTCGGAGGGATGATGGCTATGAACTGTTTTAATATCATTTTGATAGAAGCCTGAGATATATAGCATCAGGAAAATAGTAAAGAGACAGTCGTGGTAAATGTCTAGGCTTCTAGCTTGCTTCCCTGCATGGTTTTCACATCATTTACTGAACAGAATCACTGGGGCCTGGCACATCTGGATTTTTGAGAGTAGATAAGCTCACTGTTGTGTTCAGGAGAGGTCAAACAACACTGTGCAAATGAATCTTTTTTATGCTTTCCTTAAGCAGTATGTGGATAATGTAATAAGAAATAAACTTATTCTTGACCACATTCACGTTGTGGTTCAAGTGACAAATAACCTTTGCCTCATGTGTCTGGACACAGGGTTGCCAAATGGTGACACTATTTAGAAAGGTAAGAAGACCTGATGCAGGTGGAGTCTTGCTAGAGGAAGTACTTCAGGACAGGCTTTGAGATTACTATAGCCTGATCCAAACCCTGCTCTCTGGGCTTTCTGACTGCTGGGTCACACGATGAGATAGTCTCATGCTCCCGCATCATGCTTTTTTCTACCATGATGGAACTACAAGCCAAAGCAAACAATTCCTTCCTTAAGTTACCTTGGTCATCATAGTTTATCACAGCAGCCAATAAAACAAAACACTCCCAAACATTTTTTAATCCATTCTATTCCACCTCACAAAGTGGATGGATAGAATCACATAGGGAGGACATTCAGATTAGTGAGGAACCCTATGGAGTAACAACAGTAGGCAGAGAATAGTGACCGTACATGATGACTGAAGTAGTCAAAGCCAATATAGGAGGAAAATAATTAACATAATAGTGTGTTCTATAGAAATAAAGAGAGAAAGACTCTTTACGTATACGGAATTTGTTCATACTGAGAGATACAGGAGTGATAGTCAACATCCTGAATGCATAGATGAGAATGTACAAATTTGTCAAGCAGCTAGAAAAATAATAAAACCATTATCTGAAAAATAATTAATATTATCAAATGCAAAATTCTATACATAAGTTCAAACAGTTAACTAGAAAATGGTAGCATAAAATTGTGTGTGTTTGTGTGTGTGTACGCATGCTTTTGTGTGTGTGTGTGTTGCTTGTAATAGACCAGAGCTTTGTACAGCCTTGAACACACTAGATACACACTCTACCAATGGGAAATATTGCTAGTCTCTATGGAAAATTTTTGTTTAATCAAAATACACAGAAGATTCAGAGTTAATGTGGCCCACAGCATTGTGTCTGTAGAATGGGGAGAATCAGCAGTGGTCTCATTACTGGACCTGGACAGCTGAAAAGTTTAAGAGCTATTATTAAAAAATGGAGAGGTTAGAAAATATTCATGCTAATGAAAATGTAGACTGAAGCTAATCTTACTCAGTAACTAAAAATAACATAAATGGTACCAGAACAATTCCTTCAGTAAATGAGAGAAGAATTTCCCAGAAACTACCTCTGTACCAAGGACTACTCTTTGTATTGGGACTTTATCAGAAAAATCAAAAGAGATCCAGTAAAGGGTAGGTTATAGAATGCTGACTATGACAGACTATTCAGACAAGGGATGGGCACCAGAGCTGAGTGACCTAAATGTTTTATACTAATTTTAATTTTTAGGATCTGAATTTTTCTATTAAATTAAAAACACAAGCATCAATTAGTTCTGAGAATGTGGTGTGTTCTTCTAGTTGTTTTAGGATTCTGAAATTGACTAATCTTCGTTTAGTTTTTCCTATGTTCTAGTCATTTCACTTTATACTCCTCACAGCCTTCCACAAGAACTTGTATTATGGTCATTCAAGTGTTGAAAGTAATGATAGGTATGTAGAGAGATGATAGACAGACAGACAAACAGATAGACAGATAAGAAATAGATGACAGATAAGTAGATAAATATATGGATAGATAGACAGATAGTTTGTAAATGAATAGGTAGACACAAGATAGAATAGCAACAGAGAAAGATGTACAGGCACAAGGAGAAGGGAACGAAAAAGCATGATAATCAATAAATTATAGATCAACAGAGATATGTTGTATTAAGAAGACTTTCAGACATATATGTTTGAAATAATAAATCTTAATAACTTAGGTGTTATAAAACAAAATAAAAGAGAAGCTATTAAAGCAACTGGTGATGGTACCAAAATGCAAATTATTGGTGTTATATTACCATCAAAATATGTAAGAGAAATATTTATGTGTAAATATATGTTGCAGTAGTATTTAAAATGAAAACTTTGGAAGTGTCATTCACAAGGCCTCAACTTTACAAAGAACTAAGGTCAACTGAGGAAAGCTGGGAGCAGGAGAGGTGGTCTTTTCTGGGGAAGGGCACAACAATTTATGGTCCTGTGCCAAATGGTCAGCACTAGAAAATAAACCCAAGTAACATTATATGGACTAAATAGGTTATATTTAGGAACATATATGTATATATATGCAATAATAATTATTAATGATAAAAGACCATCAATTTAAAGAAGACAGGAGAGGGGGATATGGCTAAGTTTGAAGGGAAGAAATGTAAGGGGTAAATATAATTAAATTATACTCTCAAAACTAAAATTAAAAAATAAATATAAAAACTTTTCTTAGATTCAGAATCATGCTGACTATAATTCATATTGATTAAGTTATCAATATTTTTATCTGATCATTATTTGGAAAATCTTAAGGAAAATGGATATACAATTCTTTTAACTGAAAAATGTTTGTGTTGGGCTGGAGAGATGGCTCAGAGGTTAAGAGCACGGACTGCTCTTCCAGAGGTCCTGAGTTTGGTTTCCAGCACCCACATGGTGGCTCACAACCATCTGTAGTGGGATCTGATGACCTCTTCTGGTGTGTTTGAAGACAGTGAAAGTGTGCTCACATAAAATAAAATAAATCTTTAAAGAAAGAAAGAAATATTCTTGAAAAAATTTTTATGTTAAAACTAGAGAAATGATTATTATAAATGAAAAATATATTTTGCAGTCATGTAGACAATTTTATAAAACCACTAAGAAATAATACCTAAAAGATAAAAAGAAACAAGATTCTAATAATTGACATCTTGTACAAAGCAATCTGTTTCTTGTATGTGATGCCATTTATACTTGACAGTAATGAGATATTCTAGTCTTGTTTCTCTTCACGGCTTCCAGAGAAAAGGAGGCTGTCTCTACCCTGGAACTAGCTTCAGAATATCTGCCCACATTTTATTCCAGCCAAGCTCCTAGTGCCTTTTGGTTCTGCCAGGAAATGAAGGGACAAGGCTGAAGATGAGTGTGAGTTCAGCTAAACAAGGGTGTGTGTTTTCTATGGCCCTCTGTCATTCAGGTTCAAAATAACTCACTACTCTTAAGCAAGGATAAGCTTTAAAAATTAGCTCATTTTCCTCCACTTCAGGCTTTAGTGTCCCTAACAGCCAAGCCAAGCAAAGAGCATGGTTTGAAAGAAACCCTGCAGCAGACTACAAATCCCAACCATGAAAGGTACATTTATGAAAAGATTATCACCAGGGTAGCTTGTGGTTCCATATTTTATGACTAAGGATAAAATTTGTAAAAGCCAGAGTTCAACACATTTTTTGAAAAATTACGTGCTGAATATCTTCCAGTAAACTCCTTTATATGTAAGAAAATGGCTAAGTAAAACAAAACAAAAAATATTCCTAGTCATAATGCACAGGCGTATCACAAGTCATAACTCTGTGTGTTCTATAACAAAATGCATTGACTGTGCACAGTCCACAGATTGTGATTCCTAATGTCATCTCTCCCCACCAAAAGGATGCACACATTATAAGACATAGGGCATCATTGTCAGTGCTAGGAAATAAATGCTATTTAAAATTGACATGGGGTGCTACAAAACACTGTCTTATGCAACTTATGTGATTGTTGTCATGAATGTATGCAGTGATAACTTTTGTTTACACAAGCACAAAAGCACACACACATACAGAGAGAGAGAGAGAGAGAGAGAGAGAGAGAGAGAGAGAGGAGAGACCTGGAAGACAGGAGGACTGGTTGACTGGAAGCAGGAGAACAGAATGAGCATGGGTAATTGAGGAGTTGGATACAATCACAATGCCTTGTATACATCCAGAAAACTGAACAAAGGAAGCCTACCTCCTGCCCATACCCAGTGCAGGCACCATGTGGAAGAGACAACTGCTAGGCAACTAGTCAGGCCTGTGACCACCTGCATCCCAACTGGCAGTGCTCTAGTGGGACCAGGATGATGTCTGAGGCATGTTACCATGGGGGTGTCTTTGATCTGTGGTGATGCAGCCTGAAGCTACATCAATGTCCATAGGTCAGGCAGACTCTTGGGGCCATATTGTGAGTGGCCTGTGCTGCTACTGCTGTCTGTGGCCATGATTGTATGTCTGGATCCATGATGCCACTGAGAACCTTATCTGGAGCTGTGGTCCTACTGCAGCAAGGCTCTGTGTTGGTGTTCGTGGCCCTGAAGGCCATGCTGATGTCTGTGATTTGTGGTACAGCTGAAAGTCATGTGGATGCCAGTAGGTTGTGCTTTTGCTGCTGGCCATGTTGATGTGGGTGCCCTACATTGACACATGAGGCCGTGTTGATGTCTACAGTCCAGGCAGGCTCCAAGGGTTTTCTTTGTGACCATGGTCCTACTGGAGCAGGGGTTGTGTGATGTGTGTAGTTCCAAGAAATTTTGTGAAGCTCTATGATACATGCTCCTATGAAGAGCAAAGACAATACTTCTGCTGTGATATGGATGACTGCAGACACACAATTGAGAAAAAGAGACATAGAAGGCATAGATGGCAACCCCCACGCCCCACTGCATTTTCTTCCTTAAAAATTAAAAGGATGGTCTTCAGAGAACTCTTAAAAAGTATGAGAGAGATGTTGAAGAATAGCTCTCCACAATTGATGGCATCTGGTAGAAGTGAGTGAGTGAAAGGACTCAGTTCTATTTTAGGGGCAGACTGCTAAGAATTTGACCATCTAAGTATATAGATAACACAAAGTGGACTTTCTAATTATTATTATTTTTATTTTTTTACTTCTTTTCAGGGAGGAGGTCAGAAGGGGGGATGGACATGGAAGGACTGGAAAGGAATAGTGAGTGGCATGTATAATGTGAATCTCCCAGAGAATCAATAAAAATGTTAGTTATATGAAAAATTGTCTAGAAAACTTAAAAAAATCTTCATATAGATCATATTACAAAGATACAGGAGAAAAGATGAAGGGACTCTCTCCAGCCACATCAAGTAGAACTTGAGCACCTCACACATTAAGAATAATGAAGACCTTAGAATCGTTCTGTCGCTTCCTCCTCAACTCTTGCAGCTAGCTGTATCAGGTAGGGTTGGGCATAGGTACATATAACCAAAGTTAAATAAATATAGTGTTTTAAATCAAGAGGAGAAAAAATAATCTATTAGTCCTCACTAATAATCTATATCCATGACTAAAAAAAATAACATATCAGTGATAGATAGATAGATAGATAGATAGATAATAGATTGATTGACAGACAGACAAATTGATGGTCCAAATTTTAAACATACAGAGACTGGTAGAGATGAAAAATCAAAATTTTAAATTATCGTAGCAAAAATTGCATCAACCAATAACTATTAATAAGTAATTAATTTAAGAAAAAGGTTTTGACATTATTTTGAGTTGTTAAATTTTCTGGAAGGTATTGTGCATGGACAGAGCATAAAGGGAGATACCAGCTGGTAAGGGGTTTTACCAGCACAGCGGGTCATTGTTTAACAACAGCACAGTACAGAGATGGCATAGCATATTGACTATCATCGAAATCGACATCAGCAATGAGGAACATTGACTAT